>QFDV01000109.1:19255-30089 GCA_003315845.1 Lactarius trivialis
GGCAAGCAACTGCACCGAGCTGATTGACAAGACAGCAAGTGTACTGGATGATGACACACTGAAGCTGTTATTTGTATCCGTACAACAAAATAACATCAAGCTTTGTATTGATTTTGCCGTACGATAGTGAGTGACTTGATCCCTTATCTGCGACCCCTTGCTCTTTGACTAATTAAGTCATAGTGGGTTGAGAGTGAAACAAGTGAGAGAAGGGCAAGGTACACTTGATACATTTGTCTGATGAATCTGTTGTGCGATAAAAAGTCCTAGTT
The DNA here is from genome assembly GCA_003315845.1 of Lactarius trivialis. NCBI lineage: Eukaryota > Fungi > Basidiomycota > Agaricomycetes > Russulales > Russulaceae > Lactarius > Lactarius trivialis. The sequence continues at coordinate 19,528 of QFDV01000109.1, forward strand.
AATACAGTTTTTCTACGACAGCTTTTACATCAAACTTTGATGTGGTTTCCGCATGTCTGGGTAAGTAACACTACAGTTGCAAGCCACCATCCTGACAATACTGTAAAATTGATGTAGGTGGTATGCATCTTCATACACTTTGGAACACACATTGCAAATGTTGACTAAGTACTTGATGCCTTATGAGCAGAATGTGAGTCTGATTAGTTTTCTGATTATAAGAAGGACAACTAATAATATATATTTCTCACTCAACTTGGCCTCAGTTTGTAAGAAATGTTCACATGTGACTTGCCACAATGAAGGTACTTAATTTTGTTCTGACATGTAGGAGGTTAGGACATGTCATCCAGTTGTTATGGATATGCTAAGTATTGGATCAAACTCATTTCAAAAACAGTATGTGAGTGATACAAGTTGTCCTTTGTTCATGGTGCACAGAATCACACTGATGCAATGATGAATGTATAGGATGTGAGCTAAAATTTCAACCTCAGAGTTGATCACTTAATTAATGTGTCATTGGCTTTGTAGAAGGTGATCACAAGTTGTAGTATTTATCTAAAATTTCTCACTGGACTGCACTGTTGTGTCTGATCTCTACAGGATGTGAGCGTCAATGCAATGCCACAATATCTGTTACATTTTGCTGAGTGACCTCCACTTCTGTGTCCAATCTCTACAGGCGGTGAGTGTTGACTTTGTGCCATGAAATTGGTTTGATTTTGCTGAGTGACCTCCACTTCTGTGTCCAATCTCTACAGTCGGTGAGTGTTGACTTTGTGCCATGAAATTGGTTTGATTTTGCTGAGTGACCTCCACTTCTGTGTCCAATCTCTACAGTTTGTGAGTGTTGACTTTGTGCCATGAAATTGGTTTGATTTTGCTGAGTGACCTCCACTTCTGTGTCCAATCTCTACAGTTGGTGAGTGTTGACTTTGTGCCATGAAATTGGTTTGATTTTGCTGAGTGACCTCCACTTCTGTGTCCAATCTTACAGGATGTGAGTGTTAACTTTGTGCCATGAAATTGGTTTGATTTTGCTGAGTGACCTCTGCTTTTGTGTCTGATCTATACAGACAGTTGCAGTGAGTGTCAACTTTGTGCTATGAAATCTGTTTGATTTTCTTGAATGACCTCTACAGGTGAGTGTTGATTAGGATTTTCAAACACTGTCCTTTCTCACCATCTCTGCAGGCTGTATGTATCATTTATTATTCTTTGATGTCATGCACATCTTCATGAGTATATCTGATTGCTCATTCTGGTTTCTAGCTTGTGAGTTTGCCACCCAAGATAACCCATACTTCCATAATGGCTCATTGATGTTTCATATACTATCTCTACCTCTCAATGCGCAATCTCTATTTCCACATCACATTTTTCTAGGAAAAGCTTCCTAGTTTGGTATGTAAAATAATAGTTCAGTGTCGGGTGTTTTCATGTCATATGATTCTAGGTGGCATTGTTCCAGACAGCCTCAGGACATGCAGAGCTTATAGCTGGTATGCAGCCATTGATTTGAATGGCTCACAAGTTGCATCTAATTCTCCACAGCACTATGTATTTGTGCTGAGCAAACCTTCTCACAAGCATCTGCAAAGGCATCCAGATTTAGTCTTGCTTTCTCAATTGCGCTGGATGCCTACATGAAGTCTACTGTCAGGGATGATGTCATCAAATCAATTGAAGTATTACTTGAGGGAGGCAATCTACTTGATAAACAGCTGTCACATATCACCATGGAGCACTTAATCTGTATGTGTGGCTTTTTTTTCAATGTCAACAGCTGTGCTCACAGCAAAATTGATTCTGTAGGCCTCAATGATGATAGCACATGATGCTGTAAGGTCTACATGCGCACTGCATGCGCAACGACACTATATTGGCCCCAATACCTGACTACCACATTACAACCCCTTTGTGCACTGTTTGTGTCATACTGTATACTGTATTGTGCTCTGATTGTGTCCACACCATTGTCCTGTCGTGTCCTGTGGCTTCTATCTCATGTATATAACCTGTAACTCTCATGTCTCAAGAATCAATCCGTCTCTTGTTCTTGAAATCCCTCTCGTCCAATAAGCTTGCGTGAACGCCAACTCATACATCGCATCTGGCCAATTCTAATCTTACACTCCCACTCTCTATCATCAAATCAATCCCCGTTGTACTACCTCACTCCCATTTTCCTGTCTACATCTTCCCCTTGGGACAACACTCTCAAACTTGCACTAAACCCTTCAATGCCAATTGCACTGGAAAATTCATCATGTTTGTAATCCTACATGGGGTGATTTGCCCTGAGATGAGATGCATGAAACAGATTCAAAAAATTAAATAAAGAAATTCGATGTGTTTGTATTGTATAACTATGTCAACCCATTAGTTGATTACATGTCAGTCCATTGGCACAAATCTATTTATGGTTCACTCAAACTGGATGAGATGTGTTGGGATGCAGTCATGACACAGTTGTGACAGCCTTGGGGAATGCCAATATGGGCTGGGAATCAGATGGCCAACAAAGTGTAAAAAATAAGTTAAGTCTCAGCTTATTGAGAGCAGCCAAAAGGGAATGCTGAGGTTGATTAGTGAGATGCCAAGGTCCCGTATTAGTATTGCAACTGGTTGCTCCCTGCAGGATAGTAGGATGTGGCTGAGATTTTCTGTTGTTTGTGTTATGATTACGGACGTCACCATCTATCTTTTCTCACGTTATCTTCCTTATCAGTTGCTTCCCATCCCCGTTCCCTATCTCTGACATCATCGATCCAGACTGTTCTATTACTATTAGCGTTCCCCTTGTGTATGACACATTTCTCGGACCCGTATCCTAGTATGACGCAGCTATGACATCATTTACTATACTCTTATGACGTATCCTAGGACCGCTCTCCTAGGCTTTCTCTCGTATATAAGATCAACTCTAGGGTAACTTGTATTCCTTAGACTTGACCTTTCGGCCTATACAGCCAGTCTCTTGTCTTATGATCCCCATCTGTTCTCTCGAACATCCGTCTTGCCTTTGTGCCTCAGGACGTTAGCGTCTCTGACTCTATAACCTTCCACTGTCCACGTGTCTTGCCAACGCGTGTTGAGCCTTCTAATCATCGAACTGATCCTCTTCTACGAGGTGACTCTACCTGTGGCTGATAACTCGAACTCGTGCACGTCGCAACCGAACGCTCCGCTGTAGTGTTACAGTTTGGCACGTTGTGCACACAGCACGCCACTCTTTATTCATAGCCCGGGATATTGAGCCAGACGTTGCCAATCATTGGGGTTTTATGGATCACTTTGAAGAGGAATTGCTGGACCCATAGGTGTATGGTGCATTTCCTGATACTTTTCCAGATTGTTTTGTCGGTTTCCAGGTCCCCTGTGTGGCTTTCTATGGCCTCCCTAGCTAGGTCTAGGTTTTGGTTGGTCAATAGTACTGTGTCGCGTTGCACAGTATTGACTTAACATCTGTAAACCCAGCAGGTGTTCAGGGCCGTTCAGAGCCATTCAAACTGAGTTTGAACAGCTCTGAACGGCTCTGAACGGCTACTGGGTTTACAGATGAACCCACGTTGGGTGAACTTCCCTACCATCATCTGTAAACCTGGCAGGTGTTCAGAGCCGTTCAGAGCCGTTCAAACTCAGTTTGAACAGCTCTGAACAGCTCTGAATGGCCCTGAACAGCTACTGGGTTTACAGATGATGACGTAACATCAACAAGGGACAGTAGCTCCACATTGTGCAGGAATATATTATGCTTGTGATTTATGAAATTTGCATGCTATCTCCTATGTGTGTTTACAGTGGGTTCTCATCTTGTTGTGGGGCAGTTGGAGCAAGTTCTGTTTGTTCAGCAGGCCACTTGTATGTGTGGGGGGGTGACAGGTTACTCCAATTGCAGCATTTTCCTGACATCCTCTCCCATCCTTGTCCCCAGCTTTGCCGTGGGAAAACCGGACCATGGTGGTGCTTGCAGTACAAGGAGCCCCGTTATCATCCCATTCCATGTGCCAGTGGATGATGTGGTGACAGAGCAGCGAGCCGTTCGTTCGGAGCGCCGGGCCGTTTCACCCGTTTCCCGTATCAATTCTCGTGTCTCGTCGCTTTTCGGAGTGAAATTATTCAATCACTACACTACTAAATCTCGTCCATAACTTTCCAGTAACACAAGTCTCTAGGCAATGATTTTGCGACAATAATCAGTCCAAAGGGAGTGGTCACTAGGCACAATGTGTTGAAACGCATGATTCTGGCAGCACGGCTGCAGCGGAATCATGATGCTGTATCATGAGAGGACGCCACCCACATCGATACGTGAGTCCTACCTGTCATGTACTATGCAAGAATGCAATAATCAGATCAGTGCACTACTCTAAAAGTTCTGTCCAAAGTGCACGACCATATAGTACAACGGCGCACCGCAACTACCCATCCACCAAGGTCCCAAAGCAGAAAGTACAACGCTACAAACACAATTAACGATCTCCTGTCTCACTCCGATACAAAAAGCCGGCAAATTATGCAGGATAGATATATAGAGAGCAATATGTTAGGGTTTGGTGGATCGACGCAAGTGGTGTGGTTAAGTCCATCGTCAGATTTATATCGTTTCATATATAGAAACTCAAGCGATGAGTATAAATGCTGCCGCGAGCAGCGCAAGCGCGCTTGTGACGAGAATATGAACGGCGGAGACCGGCACGGTTCGGTACGCAGAAGCTATAACACAGCGTAGTCATCATCGTCAGCGCGAAGCTCGCAACCAAGGAGAAAGGTGCACGAACAATTCCCGCCACCACCCACGCCCGAAGGTGTGGGCACTGAGCCACCAGTGATCGTTGCGGGGCTTGATCCGGGAAGTGGAGTACCTATATATCACCAAGTTTTTCATCAGTAAGGATCTCAAAAGTACGGCGATGGCAAAAGGACAGTAAAGACCCAAAGATACGTCCGCCTGCGCGGTAACACCCTACGTGAAAAAGGCAAATGGGGACGCTACTAACCAGAGGAACCACCAGCCGCGTCTGACAGCTGTGCAAAACCGACAGCTGGCGGGTTGGCGCGGAAGACGCTGTACACGTTTTTCTAAGTTCAGAAGAAAACACCCGTCAGCGTGCGGAGATGGCCGAACTCCATAAGAAAACGCACAAGGAACGTGTCACCGATGATCCATGCTGGGTCCCCCGATCCTGGAGTGATATCCGAGCCTTGGGTGATGTCGAAAATCGCGCCAAGGCACTGGCCACCGTTACCGACGGTACCGGCATTCAGGTCAGCAAGACTGATCGGCCACGACGGGCCTCCGAAGGATATCGCGACGGACAGCTTTGAGTTACACGCTGTATGATTGTTTTTAATAACAATAAAAAGTCCACCAGCCCGACGGGAAGGTGACGAAGAGAACAACGTACGGAAAGAAAAGGAGCCGGAGAGGTTGCCACCCAGCGGTTCGGCGCCGGGGACAGCGGCCCAAATGGCGTTCACAGCAGCAGTGGGAGCCCCGATGAGAGTCGTACCGGTGTCGATGGCCGCCAAAGCTAAATCGCCACCAGGCACATTGACATTCTGACCGTTCACGATTACACCTGCCATCCGTGTTCAAGCCAGGCTGCCTTGAGCGTGTATGAGGGTAACGTACCTGTCACTGTCTGTAACCAGAACGAACCCTCATTTGTTGGGGAGGTGAAGCTGCGGAAGTCGATATCGCCTTGGTAAAGTGTTGCGTTTGTTCCACCAAGGGTAAGCACCCCTCCTGGTTCCTCTTGCTGAGCTGATGGGTCGTTCCCAAACCGAGTAATGAAGAAGGAGAATTCAGGAGTTGTGAACAGATTGTCATTGACGAGAGCTTGCCAGAACGGTAACGCGGTAGACGAGGCGATGCCTTGAAATGCGAGGCCCATGATACCAGCAAGCTCGCCGTCAATCAAACCGCTGGTTACGTCGGTGACAGCAACTGACACTCAAATTAGCACCACAGACAAACAATGGAGATGGCAGATGAATTGATGGTGATTGTAACAAATCTACTTGACGGTTACAACACGGCAATGATTAAAGGGTTCTCTTGGGAAGAGCAGACCCGCACAGGTAAGGACAGGGGGGGAAGGGGGAGGGAACGCACCAAAAATTTGTTGATTAACAGTAAAAGGGCCCATTGTGACTGTGTCCTCTGAAATGATGCCATCGGCAGAACCGGAGCCATACTTCAAGGAAATACGGTTTGATCCAGTCTGGAGAGATGTTGATGTCGATGGGTTGAACTCTGGGGTACCAGACGGACAGGAAGCACAGCCGGTGGTTGCAAACCATAAGTCGGATGAACCAGTGTCAAGGACGAGATTAAAGGATTGGGCCCTGTGGACAAGGGAAAGTGTTAAAAACGGCAGCGCAAGAACATCTCGGTGTCCACTCACGGAGTGCCAACGCTGACTTGCGCAAAATAGCTCACGTCTTGACCCTAGTTTGCTCACGTGATTAGGTCTAATTCGCACAATTCACGCACGATACGAATGGCGCACCTGATTCGTTATCCCAATGTCCGAAGTTTGCCCCCTACGCGAGGCCCCTGGAGAGTCAAATCCATATTTACGTCTCAGTCCCGCTGAGACAGCAGCATGGTGGGCGATATCGGCTTCCCCACTCCGTTTTGCGCGGTGGCGCCGGGTCACGGGTACGTGGATGGGGTCACCACGGGGTGGCACGAGTGCCAATGACAGGGGAACTAACAAAGAGAGGGCGAAGAGTATTGAAGGTAGCATATAATAGTGGAAGGGGACAAGGGGAGAGGAGTGAGCGCGGGAATGATCATGGCGGGGTCTTTATGCTAAGGTTGGGCCTTGGCTAAGTAACTAATAGGGCCAAGTGAACCTTAACCCTACTCCGCAGCGTGTCGACATGATGCTGATCTTCCTCTTCTCCGGGCTCCACTCTGGATCCAATTAATCGCCCCAATCTAGACCTAGAATGGCATCCCGGTTGCCCCTCACGGCTGCTTCAGTTGCTTCCGCCAATGCCCGCATCGCCTTCCTCTCCTCTTCGCCAATTCTCACTTCTCCGAACCTGTGAATCTGCTCGGCTTCCTGGGTGTTTACTTGTGACCTGGAAACTCCGAGACTGACTTGCAATGCTTCTTCCCTGTCCGGTCCCCGCAACTTGTCGATCGAACGTAATAGTTCTTTGATTCCCGAGTGTCCCTCCAGAGCTGCACGCACGGCGGGTGAGGTCGCTACGTAAGTGGGTTAATATCACGTCGAATGGACCGGCACATTCGCGAACCGATAGCTTCGTATTGTCTCATCTGCAATGGCTTCGGGTCGTCACGTTTCAACGGGTCTGGGTACGCGCTCTCCTCTTGCACATATGGCCACTTGAGTGAGGTCAGTGGCCGGAGTGGAATTTCCCTCAAGTCGTCATCTATGTTTGCACCCGCACACATGTTAAGCCGAAGGGATCGAAAGGTTTTTTTTTTTTTGACACTCACCATGAGATTCGGAATGGCTATGACCGGGCTCCGGCGTGGGCTCCGTCCCTTTTGAGCTTGAAGAGCCACACCAAGTCTCTTGGATGGTGTCATGAGACGTGATTCAATTAGCCCTTTTCGGGGAGCCTACCTTTGTGTTGCTTATAGCATGCAACAGAGCAACTGTGTAAGAATAATGTAGATAGTGCGAAGAGGGCATTTTGTATTGTATGACCTACTACTCCACCAGACAACTAGAGCAAGTGTACTTCGATTGCTCCTCGTTGCAAATTCGACATTGGGTCCGTGTTCTGGATGACATGGGTGATGGTCTCCAAGCGCTTTCACACCGAAATTAGCGAGTTGTACCTTGATTGGTAAAATTAGATCCGTAATCAGATTGGCGACAACAAGTAGGTACAAAGACAAAGTTATGCACAAAACAAGGTAATCTATTCATGGCATCTCCTCGTCGGAGTCTGATATAGTCGCTTTGCTTATACTGATGGAATAAGCGACAACACTCAGCGTCGTTTCCAAGGCATCCAGAGGGACTTACTATTGTTTTTTCCGTGGTGCAGGCTCTTCGTCTTCCTCACGCGCAACACGTTTCCTCGTTGCTCCGCGCTAAGGAAGGAAGGTGCTCTGAGCAACCCATACCCATTTATAAGAAGAAAACACGCATACCTTCTTGGTGGGCTTCTCCTCTTCGCCTTCCGAGAACAACGCCCCATCTTCCGCGTCTGAAACCTGCGCACTGGCCACCGCGCTCGCCGCGCCGCCCTTCTTCAACTTGCGCCGCTTCTTTTTTGGCTCCCCAGCCGCCCCACCATTTGCAGGCGTACTTAGGCCCTCATCGCCGCTCGGCGCCTCAGACTTGACCTTCCGATTGGCCGCCTTGCGTGCCTTGCGCTGCTCCCGCTCCTCATCGCTCTCGTTCTTTCCAAGGTCCGCACTCCACTGCTGTGCTTCCTGTCGCGCGAGTGCACGAGCAGCCGCTAGCGCCTCGGACTCCACGCGAAGCGTCGCCTCTCGTTCGCGCTACCGAACGCCCAATGTAAGCGAGAGTAACTCAAAAGGGCCGAGGGGACAACGCACCTCGATCGCCTCGACGCGCTCGCGTTCCGCAGCACGCCGTTGTCGCGCGCCCTCCATTCGCGCGGCCTGCTCCCCTTCGTGCTGTCGTTGCGCACTCAGGTGTTCTTCGGCACGGCGTAGCATACTGTCTGCGTACTTCTTGCGCTCTTCTGCGAGATCCCGGTCGTACGGTACCGAGCTCGCCGGTTCCGATGCAAGGGACCCGAACATCTTCTGCGCGTGCACGGCGTGCGCGATCCCGCGCTGCAACTCTACAAGGGTGCGCTTCGTGGGCGGGAGTGAGAAGAGGAGCTCGGCGGTCTTTTGCTGGATCATCGCAATGTTGTACACGATGGCCTTGTCTGCGGGCTGGATGTGTAGTGCCTATCGGTACGAGGTCGATCAGTGGCCCCCCAGTAACGATCGACGTGGGACGGGACCATACCTTTTGTGTGAATCGTAGAGCCATAGTCATGGACGCGAATGATTGTTCCTTGTTTGCCTTGACGTACCACGACCGTGCGAGACAGAGCATGACGGAAACATTCCGCCCGCCATAGTAGCGTTGCGACGCTGTCTCATACTTCTCAAACGAGTTAAAACCAGATATGGGCACGGCAATCAAAAAAAGTACGCACACTCTCGATCGCCCGATCCAACTCGTCCCGCGCAAAAAAGCAGTGGCCCATGTTGACGTGTACGCTCCCGTCGTTGGTACTCTCGCGCACCTTCGCAAACACCTCCAACGCATCGCGCGCATTCATCGCGCGTCGTTGAGGCTCGTCGGGCGCCGGACCAGGCGGGAGCGCGCCGCCCAACGTGCCCAGGGCATCCTCGGCCGTGACAATCGCGAGCCCCTGCGCAGCGACGGCGCACAGCGGATCCAACCCGAGCGCCTTCTCGTAGAACTCGGCGCTTCGCCGGAAGAGTAGCCGTCGTTCCTCGACACCCTTGGGGCTCATGTCGCGACTTTCGCGCGCCTGATAATAATGCAACCATCCTGCTGCGCAGAGCGCGTACAGGTCGTGCTTGTCGTGGTCGCGTAGCGTGCCGAATACGAATTCGCGCGCGCCTTTTGAAGAATTGAATTGGATGAGGAAGTAAGTGTAGTATGCGCGCAGGTTGAGGTTGCTGCTCTGCGACGCAAGCGAGTCTTTGAGCAGGTCGTGGGCCTCATTCCCTTGTTGCATGCTGCCCAGAATGTGGGCTCGCCGAATTTTGGCTTTGTGGGAGGGGTCAAAAAAAATGGCCGTCAGGGACTGCAACCGGGTGATGCGTACCATCCACGTATTCAGGGTGTCGCTCCAGGAGCTTCTCGTATGCCTCCATTGCTTTCCCTTCCTCGTTCAGGTCTTCGTATACCCGTGCTAGGTTGTACAGCACAGAAGTTGACATCGCCTCTGCTTCGGCCCCGAGGGCACTGGCGCCGACCAACGCATTCTCGTACATGATCCGCGCTTCTCCAAACCGGGACTCGAGATGTGAGACCACACCAAGATTGTTCAGCAGCCTTGGATCTGCCACTTCGCTGACTCGCACGGCCTCGGCAAATATCTTCCCGGTGCGTTCAAGATGTTCACTTTGCAAGAGCCGCGCAAACTCGATGTGCATGTCTACATCGTCAACCACCGCACGTGATAGAGGTGGATCGCTTCGTGGTGATGGATTGCCGTTTTGTGGAGCAGCGTCTTCGGCGGATTGTTCGATTGCTCTGTACACACGGTCAAAGAGCTCGCGAGCCTTGGTTCTCTCCTGGGCCGCATCCGAGCTGGACACCCCTGGACGGGGATGCAGACGCAAGGAAGCGAGCATAGCTGTCGCTTCGAGCGACTTTTGTGGGTTTGGAGGCTGCAAAAGTCCGTCTAGGGTATGAATCGCGGCAGCCGTCTCGTCTATAGTGTGTTAGCAAACGCGCAAGGCCGTATAAGATGGCCCACCATTTCGCAGCTGCATCTGCGCGAAACCGATGGCTGCGAGCACATTTTTCGACTGTCCCTCAGCAGCTTGCTTGTAATGATTCAGT
>QFDV01000109.1:37746-48335 GCA_003315845.1 Lactarius trivialis
CGAGACCTCCATCAGAGGAGTTTGGGGCCTCAAGATCGTAAGCCGAAGCCAGATCGTATAGAGTAGTTTCGAGGATTGACAGTAGAGAGTGCATTGAATTTAGACCTTGTGATGATTGGAGTGGATAATTGAACGCCACCAATGCAATTTCGGAACGAACAAAATTTGACGAAGAAAGATGGTGACAGATTGTAAAGAACGGGATTATTGTGCGAGGAGGAATAGAAGAAGGAATGCAAGTCCGAAGCAGAAGGACGCTTGCCAAATGCCAAGCCACCGGACCGGTGTCCAAGTAAGGGTTGACCATGTGGACTGTCTATGCCGGGTCGGCAGGTGACCAGTTCGGCGTGAAATCGCCATCGTGAGTAAATTGAGAGATTGGCTTTCGAGCCTAAATACATGTCGCGGTAGAGAGAAAAATTATTGGAAAGTGGCGGGTGGAGAAACGAGTGAGATGGTTGCCAAGTGTTACTCTGGCTCAGGAGGAGATGTGAGAGGAAAAACAAGCGAAGGGGGCGCCATAATGACCGGCTTGGCGTGTACCTGCGACCCAGAGTCTGGCGAGGATCATCATCCAATCCATCATTATTTCAATGGGGCTCTGAGGCTATGCGGATAACTCGTTCAAGCCTCGCTCTCTTGTCTCTATGTCCTATTTATCTTCCCCCGCTTATGTCTGATTTCTGACGCTTGCCTCCCCGCCCGCCGACTTCTCTTCTCTTTCTCTATCTCTCTGTCTCTCCGTTTTTTCTTTCTTTTTCTTCTCTTTTTTCTTTCCTCTTACTTTAATCTTCTAATCTTTCATAATGACCGAGGATTATTCGGCAAGCCCAGCCCGTCACTCCGCTCCCACTCTCCAAAGAGGTAAAGCATGTCTTCGGTGCAGGTCTGTATTCCCCGCTCTTCCTCAGGAACCACCCCACTTATTCCCTTTGCAGGAAGAGAAAAATGGTGAATCGCTTTTTTTACCGGCCAAGAATCCCCGTCTCATTCTCCTCTCCACAGCGCTGCGATGGCGCAAAGCCTTCCTGCCAACAGTGTGTCCGTGCCAAGAAGCAGGATCTCTGCGAGTATGACGATGGCAAAGGCAAGACCCGCACACAGCTCCTCCGCGAGACCGTTGCTCGTCTCGAGTCCCGCATCAAAGAACTCGAGAGCCACGAACACACTTCATCTTCCGTACCCCTCTTCGACCCACACGCCATTCCCGGCTCGGAGGACTCGTCTTCCTCGGATGCCGACTCTCCTCTCAGCGTTCCCTTCTCAGCATCACAATCCCCAATACCTCTCAGTACGTGTTTGCAGATCACCTTTTGTAGATAGCTGACCCGCCCCAGCATCGCCTCCTCCTGCAACCTGCTGTTCTCCGGTCTCATGGGTGTCTAGTGTGAGCATTTTTTGAAACGAGAGATATTGTTGATCCTGACTACCGATCGCAGGACCGATGTTATTCTGATTCGCCCAACCGCATGTATGCGGCTCAGGTTTCCCCTGAGCTCGCCCACTCCCTGTCAGTTTCTGTTACTACCGTTAATGTCTCGCTTATCATACTTTTGAAACAGATTGGAGACATTCATCCCCCATCGTGATCAACTGCTTCTCGGATTGCACGTGGAACGATTGCGCAATTCCCTCCGTGGTCCTATGGAAGACCAGCGTCATCCGATGTTGATGAATGCCATCTTCCTGTGGGCGTGCTATTTCTCACGGTCGCCAAGTTTGAGCCAGCAAGAGTCCCTCTATCTTTCACGCGCCACGGAGGCTTTCCATGATTGGTTACGGGCACCTATCCAGGTCGTCGACGTTATCCAGGGTTGCTGTCTTCTCGCTCAATTCTTCCTCGTAAACGGCCGCATAATGGAAGGTGGTCACTATGCGAGCACCGCAACAGCACTCGCGCTGCAATGGGGTCTCCACAGACAAGGAGCCGAACAACCTGATGTCTACATGAGCCTGGAAGGAACTTTTTCCTTACCTCCAGCTCGAGACGCTGTGGAGCGCGGAGAACGTATATTGGCGTTCTGGCAGGTATTCTGCCTCGATCGGTGCTGGTCAGCCGCGCTCCATCGCCCTTCATTAATTTCCGACGGTCCCTGTGGCCTATCATCCGTCGTTGTCCCGTGGCCACAGGACATAATGGAATATGAAGTCGTAAGATTACCATTCGTTTTCTATTGTTTGTGCTGACAGGTGAAATGGTAGGGCAATTTTGGCGACCTAGCCCACCTAAACACCGCGCAGACATTCCTCGCACACCATGAGATCCAGGTGCCGGTTCTTGCAGGCGGGTTTTCAAACTTTGCCTTGCGTGCCAAAGCATCCGCTCTATTCGATCTTGCCGCGAAAGTATCTTCTGCTTGGAATCCTGGTATGTGATTTCTCGAAGGGTTCGAGTCACCTGTTTTTTTCACGCGAATTGCGCCCCGCAGCGGATGTCACATTGGCACAACTCTCTGAACAAGACACGTTGGCGGTGGAAGACTCGATCAACCGTTTCGTTTTGAGCTTGATCCCGGTGCACCAGATAGGCGCTCTTCACGCCAGCGACAAACACAACATGATTGTCGTCCACACGCTCGCGCAGGCTGCACTTGTTCGATTGTTTTACCTCCGCGCCGAGGTAGACCAGCTGTGGAGCGAGAAGTGCATACTTGCTGCTCGTGGTATGCTGCTGATTATTAGTCAAGTGTCTGACATGGACATGGAGTTCCTTGATCCAATTGTCGGAGTGAGTGTTTTTGGACAGTCTTATTACTTTCCCACTGAGAGACTGTGTAGTGCTGCTGGGCATCAGCAGCCCACTTCTTCGTTCGCGAGATTGCGCAGATGAAATCATGGTCGTCGATTGGATCCAATGAAGCCGGAAGTCACGTCGGGACCATCACAGCCATGTTGTCGCGGCTGAGTATGGCGTTCCCGTTGGCAGGTATGCTTGATGCTTTGAGGGAGAGCTGGCAATACTCATGTACTCTTGACAGGCTTCCTGGCGTCCAGATTACAGTCATCGCTTGGCTTATCATTATCGTGACTTTGCCATATGCCTGACGACTAGAACGTTGGCACGAGCTATGAAAGGAACGGCCTTTTACGTTCCTAATTTTCCATGATTGCGCGGACTCGGACCGGCACCTAGACTGCGACACCAGACAGACATTTGTAGATTCACGGACTACTGTGCATATTTTTCGCTATTTTTTCCCGTATTCGATACCAACCCTCCTCCCACTCGGACATCTGTAGGCCAAATTCTAGTCGGACTCTCTCTCGTGTATTACTTTTCTCGATCTCCGTTGTCACCGGACAGTTTGTGGACAATCGTGACATGTACTCTTTTTTTATCTTTGCGCTATATCTATTTAGCCACCACTCTACTACGTGTTTTACCTTTTGTCCCTGTTGACAGACATTTGCGATCGAGCAGCAGTGTGCCTTTTTATTGATGTGACTAAACCTATTCTGTGGTTGTGGTTCGACTCCATTGAAACACTCTCGAGTAACTTATAGCAGACCTAATGGCGACCCACGATCCACGAGATCCACCCAGTCGCTCTACTACGACCACACAAAGACGCACATCCTCGGCTGCCACCAGCGAACCCAGCCACTCGCCTCGTGCCTCGCTCTCAGATCCGACAGATTTCTCCCCACAACACAGTCTCCGCCTCACCTCATCCCATGCCGCCGCCCGTCCGGTCCTCCCGTTTCGTCAGCCTAGTACCGACATGCACCACCCCCCGCATCGCAGGGCACGCTCCTCGACGCTAAACCGCGTTGCGTCGGGCATACGCCGGCTGACCTTCTCGCCTGATGCCCCAGACGACTGGAATGTCTTTAGCGAAGCCATGGCGCACGAGGTGGCGTCACCATCCACGTCTGCCCGCGCAGGCGAGACGGGGGATGCTTCCAACTACTGGACTTATTCTCCAATGTCGGATGCGCATCACGAGTTGCCTGCGGAGGTGGTTGAAGAGGAGGAGGAGGAGGAGCGTGGTGACGGTAGCTCGAGGCACGCGAACGTGGACTCGGATACGTCCGCTTCGCTGAAGGACACGATGCGGGAAGAGGACTCCAAGCCTGCCGGCGGCACATGGCGCCGCCTGCCCACGCTGCCCACGCTCTATCGCAATATCCTCAAGTGCAGCCTGGCGTATTTTCTAGCCTCGCTCTTCACATATTACACACCACTTTCACAGTTCATCGTCGAGCTGACCCAGGACGGCCCTGGAGAAAAGTATCCCTCTGCCGCAGGCCACATGGTCTCAACCGTGTACGTGCCCTAGAATGTTATGTTCGTGTCGTGTCTGAAATTGCCCGCCAGTGCTGTGTATTTTAGTCCTGCAAAGACGATCGGTGGGATGCTGGAGGCGGATATTTACTGCGTCATGGGCCTCGGCTTTGCGTCGTTCATCTCCCTCGGCAGCATGGCTACCTACTGGGCCGTCGAGCCCCACGCTGGCTGGGAGTGGCTTGCGGATTCTCTAGTGCTTATTTGGATTTGCGTTGGCATGTCGCTCGTCGCCTGGTTCAAACTTTGGATAGCCAAACCGACCTTATATCCAGGTCGGTCGGTCGTCTTTCTAGAACTCCATTTGTGGTCTGATGCGTGACTAGCCGCTAGCATGACGTCGATTATCCTCTTTACCGTGTAAGAGCATCACTGTTTTCTCTCGGAACGTGAACTCATGACCGTAGGGTTGTCAAGGAAGGTGGGGTAGAGACACTGCTACAAGTAGCGCTCCTCGTCGCCATCGGTGCTTGCGTCTCCAATCTCGTATGCGTTGCTCTCTGGCCTCAATCCGCAAAGAAAAACCTACAAGCAAACATGGTCAAAACCCTCGACTCATTCTCGACGCTGCTATCCTTGCTCACAGGCACCTTCCTCCTCGAAGACGAATTCTTCCAGCCATCACAGGAGAAGATCTCCAAAGCCGTCGCGGACCACCAAGCGGCCTTCACCGGGCTCAAGAAGAATCTCGACGAGGCGCGCAGCGAGCGCCTCTGCGGCGGTCCCAGTACGAGAGCCGGTGGTGGCGATCCGTACGAAGACGCCGTAGACAGTCTCACGCGCCTGGCGCAGCACCTCAATGGCCTGCGGAGCGGCACGAGCCTGCAATACGACCTCGCCAAGGCGCACCGCGATGGCAAAGTCGCGATTCGCAGGCGCGGAAGCAAGACGTTCGAGGCCGTCAAGGGTAAAGCGGCCTCGAATGGACACGACGATACGGAGGACGTCATGCTTCGCGCTGCGGCGGCCATGTTTGGGGACCTCGTCGGTGAGCTCGACTCGCCTTTGCGAGCACTGTCGGTCAGTCCCTGGCCAGTTTTCCTTTTTCCCTTTTGGGTTGAAATCGTTCTCCAGTCGACATGCACAAGGGCCATTGGGGGACTCCGCGAGGTATTCTCGGATCAGACGTCGTCGTCGTCCGCGGATGCAGAATCGGTATTGGACGAGACGATCAATCTTGCGAATGGGATACAGCGTGCGCTCTACGAATTCGATAGCACCTCTAACCACGCTTTGTTGCGCCTGTACCACCGCGTTGACGCTGCCGATTCCGTCACGTCCGCAGATGACAATCCCAATAATCCATTCTTATCTGGAAGCGATAACGAACACGTATTCTTAGTATACTTGTAAGTTACGTGTGATGATGAAACTGGTGGCGGCGGCTGACGTGCAACAAAAGCTTTATATTCACGATGCAGGAATTCGCACGGGAACTCGTTTCGCTTACTGTCGCAATGAGCCGGATCTATGCGGCAGAACGCCCCAGCGCTTCTTCCTCCTCCTCCTCCGGCAGATGGTATTCGCCCATCTTTTCGTGCTGCCGCGTGAGGAAGTCGGAATCAGAGACGACGACGACGCCGCCGACGTCGAAGCCCGCAGCGTCGAGACCGAGGGGACTGCACAGGAGGATATGTATGGATCGGTCTCTCACCTATCACTTAAATTGACCCGTATTACCTAGCGGGAATGTTGACGAGAGAAAAATCGCGCATCGCGTATTCGTTCCCGAAAGTACGGCCACACGCGCCCGACACCGTGCTGACCCCGTCGCGCGCCGGCCTGTCGTCTCCCTGGCGCCGGTTTCAGCTGTCGTTGTGGACGTTCGGCGGCCGCTTGAAGGATCACGATGTCAAGTATGCGGTCAAGACGGGCATGGCCACCGCTATGCTCGCCGCGCCGGCTTTCATCGAGGCGACACGCCCGACGTTTATGGAGTATCGTGGAGAGTGGGCATTGATTTCGGTGAGTGGTTGTTCCTCTGTTATTGGGGAGTGCACGTTCGTGACGACTTTTGTGTGTAGTTCTTCGTCGTGATGTCCCCAACTATTGGCGCGGTACGTTAAGGATCTCTTGGTGGAGGTCAAAAACGTATAACCCCCCTCCCTGCAGACCAACTTCCTCAGCGTACATCGAGTGCTCGGCACATTGTGAGTTAAGGGTTGTCACATTTTTCGTCCGACCACCCCGTCCCGATGTTTCTTCGACTTCGCAGGTTCGGCGCCGTGACTGCAGCTTCGGCTTACACGCTATTCCACAAAACGCCGGCGATGCTCGCCATATTCGGCTTCTTCTTCTCGATGCCTTGCTTTTACTACATCGTCGCCAAACCGCAATACGCGACGACAGGGCGCTTCGTCCTCCTGACGTACAACCTAACGTGCTTATTCAGGTGCGCGCGCGTCAGAAGAAGGAGGTTCTTCGTATAATTAATGAAAGAGCAGCTACAACTCGCGACAGTTGGACATATCGGTTGTCGACATCGCGTTTCATCGCTCCACCGCCGTCACGGTCGGCGTGGTGTGGGCCGGCTTCGTCTCGCGGTTCTGGTGGCCCTCTGAAGCCCGTAGGGAACTCAGCAAACAACTCGGAGAGTACGTATGATAGATGGATGGATGGGGAGAGACTGACACGTTATAGTTTCTGTTTGAATATCGGCTGGCTGTACACCCGTCTCGTCGCGTCCAACTCGTTCTCTCCTGAGAATCCGGTCGATCCGGATCACGATGATGACACCAACGAAGAGACGGCCCTGCTTCTTCGGCGGGAACAGAATAAGTCCGTCGAGGAGTTCATGGCGATGTATGTCCGGCGGGTGGTGGCGCTTTGATGTATATCGCTGATGTGTAAACCGTAGGGAGCTGCACCTGCAGATCAAGCTCATCGAACTGCAGGACTTGCTCAAGCAGACGCAGCATGAACCGCGTCTGAAGGGCCCGTTCCCCGTCAAATTGTATCGCTCGATTCTGGCGAGCTTGCAGACGATACTGGATAGACTGCACAGCATGCGATGCGTCACTACGCGCGAGGAGTGGTGGGTGAATGTGTTTTTACGCTTGCACTGAAAATGAACGAATGACCCCTCCAGGTATACGGTAAGGCGCAGTCACTCGTTAAGAGGACCATTGATTTGAGATGGAATGCAGAACGTGCGGCGCGAGTTCATTTTGCCCGTCAATAAGGAGCGGCGGGAGATGGTCGGCAACATCATTTTGTATTTTTCCACTTTGGCGTCTGCCTTTCGATTCAAGGCACCGCTGCCGCCGTACTTGCCGCCCGCGGAGAAGGCGAGACAACAACTGGTAGGCGGCATTTTCCTTTTGACTGTTGCAACAGCGTGACGCGTGTACACAGGTGACGGCTATCCGAAACCTGGACGTTGTGAAGAATCGTGAGATCAAGGGCTCGCGGCAGCTGTTATACTTTGCGTATGCGCTGACGATGCAGGGTATCACGCAAGAGCTCGATTTTCTCGGTCGGACGTCGCAGGATGCATTCGGAGTGATTGGACAGAGCACGGAAGTGTTCGAGAATATGTTCCGGGATGACGTCACGACGAGTTCGAGTTTAGTTTAGATAATACACACGTTGAGTCGCCTCGCCTCGCCTCGTTGTTCGTGGTGTCACTCTCTCGCCCTACCACGCCACTCCCGCCACTTCTCCAATCCATTCAAAGTCGCAACCGAATTTACAAGAAACAAAAATCTTTGATGCGCGGTAGTCTAGCCGAACAAGAGCGCGATGCCAAAGACTTGTTTGGCCGCGCTGACAGACTTGAACCAGACACAAACTCCGTCGTGCGTCTCCCACCCCTCATCCCACCCTCACTTTCTCCCCGCTCACACACACACCCCGCGCCGTTGCAGAGAAAACATGCACTGAGTCACGCGATAAAGCTCGCACATTCACCCCACACGTCGCTCAAACGCATGGCGGCCTTCAACATCGCCAAGTTTTTCAAGGCGTTCCCCGATCTCGAGGAAGACGCCATCAATGCCGTTTATGACCTTTGTGAAGACCAGGACCCCAATGTGCGTCGTGCGAGCAAAAAAACCGTCCACCACCATCAGCTGACTGCTTTTTTTTTTTACAGATACGAATCGAGGGATACAAGGCTGTCGTTCGGATGTCTGAGGAGCAACCTAGGTGGTTAGAGCGGAACGTGGATGTGCTAGTGCAGTTGCTACAGAGCGGTGCGTTTCCGCCTGGGTTTTTTTTTTGGGGTGTTGTCGTCTTGATGTTTGTCGCAAGACGAACCGGAGGAGGTTTCGGTGGTCAAGACGGCGCTCATACGGCACCTCGAATTCGACTCCAAAGTCACCCTCGGCGTCCTCTGCGACCAGATCGTGCCCCCAGATGACCCCATGGAGGAAGAGGACAAGACCATCCGCGAGCGCCTCCGCGCGCTCGTCGTCGCTTTCCTCGCCGAGGACGCGCGCCAGCCCCTCCTCGCGCAACTGCAGCGCCAAGGGCGCGGTGCCGCCGAGCAAGAAGATGCGCTGATAGACACGCTCATCAAGGTACGCGGGGAGCGTGGTCCACCCTTTCCTTGTGCTGACGCACCGCAGGCGGCATCTAGATCGTCTTCGACGGACGCGGCGAAGATCATCGGCGACATCCTCGTCTTCCTCCCTTCGTTCAACGACGGACGGCCGACGCGGCGCGGGAACGACCTCGTGCGCATGCTGCTCGCACGCGCCGCCTCGGCGCTCAGAGACGACCTCGCGCCAGGCCGGAACCCAGCGAGCCTAGAACGGTCCTGCGGGTACCTCGAGCTGTCGGACCTTCTGTGCCACGCAAAAGGCGCTGCTGACCCCGCGCAGTTACTCCGCTTCTACTGCACTTCCTCGCTCATGGGGAAAATGACCCTCGGAAGGCTATCTAGAGAATCGCGCGCGTTCTTCTTCGCCCATTTGGCAGGCGCACTTGCTGCGTGTAGTCATCAGAAGAGCCCAGAGTCTAGCGAGCTCGCGTCGATGCGGCGGCAGGTCGTGGATGCGCTGAGCGTGATTCTTCCTGTGCGTTCCTCCTGCGATAACTACTGGCCCTCGCCGCTCACTTATTTGCAAGCAGTTTTTCATCCAAGTAGCCCCGTCGGACGCGCAAGCGTGGGGGTCGTGCGAAATTCTATTACAAACATGCCAGCAGGTTGGTGGACCGTGACCTTGCGGGGAAGATTGACAGACGTGATCTTTATCTTATTTTCTCCGCGCCCTAGAGGAAGGAACAGCAAACCAACTGGGCCGTTCCAGCGCCTCTCCACTCGGTTCTGACTGAGATTGCACGTCTAGCTGATGAACAACAACAGAGCCCCGAGTCGAAACGGGTAGCGGATCTCAGCAGGGTTTGTTGCCTTCAAGCTCTTCTTTTCTGTCCTTGCTCTATCCAACCGTTACCCTTTTTTTCGCATACTTTCTTGTAACAACCAGGCGTTGACTCGCCAAACGCAAACGCACCCGCTTCCCGCAAAACCGCCACCACCATCATCACCACCACCACCTCCCGATGCCGTCGACGCTCCTCCAAGTAAGCGGAAAGCAGGGCGGGAAGACCCGGTTGTGCCTGAAGAGCAAAACGGAGCTCAGAAGCTATCCATCCGGGGGCAACACGCGCGTCAACGACGTCACCCCAAGGATACCTCCTCCTCCTCTTCATCTGCTCTGCCGACCGGTGCATCATCAACTCCTGTGGTGGTGGAAGCAACGGCGGAAAATGGGGGCGGCGACCAACAGCAGACGACAATGGCAACAACAACGAAGCGTCTGAAAGTGGCGGACGAGGAGAAACCATCGTTGTTATTGCGGATGGGAGCTGCTGCTACGCATCGACGCCATTCACCGGCGATGGGGGGGCGCGGACGACATGGGTTGAAATCAAAGTCCCCACCTGCGCAGCAGCAGCGCTCGGGGACACCGGACCTGTCGGTTGGGATCAGCATTAAGGGCGCCGCGCGCACGCGCTCGCATCCGTACTCTCTGCTTGAGAGGATACAGGGAGAGGGTACTTGATAGCAGCAGGACGAATATGTATTATAGTCGTCGAATGACTCATCGCTATGCGACCCCCTCTTGCCCCGCGGGAACTTCGAGTTTATTTATACGACATGGTCGTGATACATATCAAACTTTACGTTTAAACGCCTTGTCGTGTCCCGTAGACGTGTCCGCTCTTCAGCCAAATCGATGAGAATACTCGGTGGCGATACGACAACGACGAAACTTTTGCTGGCTACGGCCTTCTTCCTCGCCACCTCGCCCGTCAAGAGTAGTCCAGCAGACTCAATTGACGTTCGCTCCTCCGAGTC
>QFDV01000109.1:49210-59263 GCA_003315845.1 Lactarius trivialis
ACACCACGGGCATCCCGCACCCGCACCCGAACAGGAGCCCCATCCCGAAGAAGCCGAAGAGAGTGATGAGGCGAAGGTCGAAGACGGAGACGGAGATGGGGACGGAGACGAGGATGAGGAGGGCGAAAGTGAAAGCAAAAGTGAGAGCAGAGGCGGTTCCGCTGCGAGTTTCGTGCATGGCGTGCTCTGCACCGTGGGGTTCTTGCTCGTCATACCGTCCGGAGCGCTCGTGGCCAGATACGCAAAAGTGACAGGCAGCCGCAGGGCGTTCCTACTACACCGCCTACTGCAATTTGGCCTCGGTTCGTGCTTCCCCTCCCTCTCCCCCGATACTTCACTCAAACTGCTCCAGCTGGCGCGTCTATCGCAGGAGGCACGGTCGCGTATATGTTCATGGATAACGACGACCACGACTCGGGAATAGCGCACAAGGTAAAGCGTTTTTCGTGTGTGGGGTGACGTCGAACTGATGGAACCAAAAAAGGTGGGAGGTGCTGGAATCCTCCTGCTGTACGTCGTACAATGCGCGATCGGGAGCTGGGTCCACCGCATACCAGCGGAGCGCCGCACCGGCGTGCACGGCGCGTTGCTGGCGGGCCTAGGCGCCATAATCGTCCTCCTTGCGTTTGTCGAGACGTGGCTCGGCCTCGTCTCGGTTGGCCGCAACACGCTCGTGTGGTCCGCGCTACTATTCGTGAGAATTTTTTTTTGCTTTTTGTTCTGCGCGAGAGATTGAGGACTGATTTGCTGGTAGGCTGTCCCTTGCTTGTACGTGCTTGGCGTGATGACGGTGCAGCGGCGGTTTGGTGGTGGGTTGGAAGAGGCAAAGGGAGAGTATGTGGCGTTGGATACGCGTGCTCCTCAGGACGACGAACTCGAGGATGGCGATGAGAAACTATAATTATTTTATATGTATTGGCCCCCCCTTTGTCGCGTGTGCGAGTGTGTATTGTAATACTTGAGTCGCGAATTATGGCAGATACCTCCTCTGATGCGTCAGCTTCTCGTTCGACCGCGGCCCAGTTTCCGACGATGTGGTGACGATTGGCGCGCGTGGCTTACGTGTCTGACGAGGTGAGAGTGTAGAACGACCACAGCGAGAAAACGGTGAGCACAACGCGCCTGGCGTAGCTCACCAGATCTGGTGTGCCGCTGATGTCGTGTAGATCTGCTCCTCCCCCCAATTTCGTTTTCATTCACTGCGCTGTTGACCACACCAGGGAAATCAATGCACATGAGTCTTCCTCTTGTTTCATGAGACGCTTTGCACCACGAGGTCTCCAGTAAATTCTATGTATTCTACTTCTCGCCGAACGTGAACCCGCAACCCGCAGCTGGACTTGGCCGTCCGGACTGTGACGGTTAATAATGCAGGAAATCACAAGGGAATCAGACATGCATTGCAAGAAGACGCAAGAGCGCGACGCCGACGAGTTCAACTATTTGGCCGCGGCACGTCGCAAGGTTTGCAGGACGTTATTCATGTCAACTTCGGCAACCTGTACACTGATGTGCCTAACAGAGAGCTTGCAGAGCGACGAGGGGATTCACATAAAAATAAGTTTTGACCACGTCCAATTGCCTGTGAGCACTTCATTGAGTCATCTCCTGCTCACCCAAAGAAGGTTGTGGTCGATAAAGTCAAAAATAAAGTCGACAAGTAGTATGAATGTGGATTCAAAAGAAGAAAAAAACAAGGTGCGTTCGTTTGCGGCCCTGCCCACTATCATCATGATAGGGTTGCGCCGAACTCACGACTATCGATAGAAACGTTGCACTTGTAATTTACGCTTGTTTATTTACAGCCAGGACGAGACTCGGACCCCCATCTAGACGCATAATAATTCAATCCGCGTAGACCGCGGACTAATGGGCGGGCTATACCCATGAGAGTGTGCCAGCACAGACGTATCCCTCGGGCCTGCCAGTGCGTTCTTCGGTCGTTTCGATGAGAATACTCGGTGGCGATACGATTAAACTTTTCCTCGCGACGGCCCTCTTCCCTGTTGCATTGCCCGTCAAAAGTGAAGCAAATTTGGTCGACAGTCCCCCCTACCAGTCGGTGCGCCTTGTCTTGTATGCTGCACGACTTCTCAACCGCAGCCTCTTTACGTTGTGCAGCAAAAATGGCAGTCATTTTATTTTGGCTCTGCCCACGACTCTCTGTGCAGTGATGTGCGCGAAGAGTTTCTTTTCGACACAGTCCTACGATCATTGCATTGATAGGTGATGTGTATTGAGTGTGACGTGGACGGCGCTACAGCACGATGTACGTGGGTCCCAATTCGACGCTACTAGATACGTCCATCTGAACGGCCGAGCTTCATTGACTTGCGTGCGCATGGGCAACAATAGATGTCCTGCGGAACTTGGGCACGCAGAGGCTTGGTTGGATGGCTATGTACGTTATACAAACGCATCTCAGATAATGGCGCTGACGGGCTACACAGCGGCTTCGGGCGTAACATGGGCGACAGCCCCATGGTAGTCGTGTGGCCCTCGCGCGGCGCGGACGGCAACTATGACTCTGTGACGCTCTCGCAGCGCAAGGCGCCGTACGAGACCATGCCGACACCGGACCCAAACCCGCCATTCACCGCCAAGCTCGACTTCTCCAATACATCGGTGCGTCTCCCCGGACCGTTTCCGTTTCCGTTTTTCTTTTGCGAGTTTCTCTGATCCTTGCGACTTTGTGCGTTCTGTGTAGATCGCCGAGGAGCACCTTCAGATAGCGTTCACCCGACGGGTGAGTAATTCCTCAGCACACTTTTGGGAGGAGTTTTTTTTAGGGCGCTGACGAGTCCGACTGCCCGCAGGCTCCACCGGGCGAGATGCAGAACATCATCTGGGCGTTCAGTCGCACGCCACCGCGATCGACGGACGCGAACGCGCCCATCTCGATTCATCACAGAATCGGCCGCGGCACACTCAACCTGACTCGCACCGAACCGGTACTCCCCGCGCTCCCGCCTGCCTCCTTGGTTGATAGCTCGGGACCGTCCACCGCAGCTGAGCATGAAGAAATCGACGAGAAGGCTGAAGGCGTGCGCGAGGGCGAAATACACAGCGAGAGCGAGCGCCGCCGCGGCTTCGCGAGCGTCATGCACGGTGCGCTCTGCATGGGAGGGTTCTTGCTCGTGCTACCGTCTGGCGTGCTCGTAGTCCAATACGCGAAGTTGACGGGCAGCCCGGGGGCATTCCGGCTACACCAACTGCTGCAGTTTGGCCTCGGTTCGTGCCCCTCTCTCCTATCGCTCCACCACACTCATATACCCCGCACTATGCTGTGCATGATCCAGCCGGCGGGCTCATTACGGGAGGCACGCTTGCGTATCGGTTTATGGATGACGATGGATCGGATGTGGCGGTGGCACACGTGGTGATACTCGTGATGGATTACCTGGTTTCTCTGTACTGACGGCCTATCTTTCCTCCAAGTAGGCGGGGAGTGCCAATCTTCTGCTGCTGTATCTCGGGCAGTGTGCGTTCGGGAGCTGGGTCTACCGGATCACAAGGGGGAGCCGCACCCGCATGCAAAGGGTGTTGCTGGCGGGCTTGGGTGCCACAATAGTCCTGCTTGCGTTTTATCAGACATGGCTCGGCCTCGCCGCGGCAGGCCACGATACGCTCATGTGGCTGGCACTACTAACTGTGAGTGTGCTTGCGCTCATTTACCGGTTGAGGAAAGGGCGAAGTACTGAGGGCCACGTTTGAATCGCTGTAGTCGACCCTTTCCCTGTATATTCTCGGCGTGATGATTGTGAAGCGGCGGTTTGGATCCGTGGAGGTGGGCGATAAGGGAGGGTTGGTCACGAATCGTCCGAACGACAAACTCGCAGACGAGCGGTGAGAAACTGTTCTTGTTGCTTTTACTTACTTGCAGTTGTGTGCAGTTGTGAATCTTGAGTACGGTGTATTATGTAACTGTGACGTCAGCGCTTGCGGGTTCTGACTTGCCCCTCGTTCCTTCACCACTACGGGTGATTATCGTCACATCATGCCAGTCAAACTCAAGGGAAGTTGCCACTGTGGTGCAGTGGAATTCACCGTCCTGTCCAGCACGCCCGTGCCGTATCAACTGTGTGTGTGCTCCATCTGCCGCAAGGTGGGCGGTACAGGAGGTTCGATCAACCTCGGAGCGCACGCGCAGACGCTGAAGATCACCAAAGGCAGAGAAAACATCTCGTACGGCTTCACATACACGCTCGATGTCGTATATGTGTGACTGTTTTGGGGGAAAACAGGATATACAAAGTAGTACTGAGCGGCAGGGGCACCCCGGATGAGAAGCGGGCGTCGTCCGAGCGGCGTTTTTGCTCTAAATGCTCGGCGATGCTCTGGTTGTGGGACGAGACTTGGTACGCAGCTCCTCTCTCACCATCAAACTCGCTCAAACAGGTTGTCCCCCTGACGCGGGTGCAGGCCAGAGCTGTTGCATCCATTCGCATCTGCAATTGATGAGCCGGAGCTGAAAGCGCCAGAAGAGATGGTGAGTTCTGAAACAATTCATCTGCCCTGAAATTAAGTTGTGCGCGCCTTTATGTCAGACCGTGGTCATGGCGGGATCGGCGCCCGCCTACGTGAGCAGTCCCAGACGAAAGAAAGTTTTCAAGGAATATCCGGATACAACGCTCGAGGATTGGCACGAGGAGAATGGTGAATATGTTGAATGAACAATGGCTTGGAAGTCGCTATTGGTCCCGTTGAAGCTTGAAGCTTGAGCTTGAAAAGTTGTGGTTGTCGGGAAGTGAGCGCTGCTGTAGTGAGCCGCGCGACGCAGAGGCAAAGTTGGTTGTAAGTGTACTACATAAAACATGAACGCACTTTCAATCACTGGCACATACACGAACGCCTTTGACTGTGGGGCGCAAAGGGCGTGCACGACGGAACAGAAGGCACCTGGTGGCTGGTCCGAGTCGGCTCCAAGTTGCATCTACTGCAGTGACTGCTAGAAACCGGATTCACAACAAAGGGCGATGTTGGCGATGTTTTTTGTGTTGAGGTCATCACATGGTAGTGTGGAAGTATGCGGCGGCGTTGGCGGAAGCAATAGAACTCTGCGACAAATTCGATTTGCAAAGGGCCGTTCTTACAAATTCGTAGATCACCCATACGCGTCCTCTCCGGGATTGTTCCCGCCAAGTCCCGCGATCCTCTATAGTGCAGCCGGACCACTTACGCGTAAGCCGTACCAGCTCCGGCTTGGGAGACCGGTTGCGCGGGTGGAACAGCAGTGCAGCGTCGTCTATCATCCAGCTTGGGTGCGCAAGCTGCAGGGCAAGTAAATCTGATTGACGGAACGGCCAAACAGGATCGTGGAAGGCTCTATCAGTGTGCAGAGACGTCTCCACGTTGGCGAGCGTCGCGCTTAATGGCCATCTGATACAGTCGCCTCCTACCCATGCTCAGGACGGTTTGGTTTCCTTGCGTGTACAAGCCTAAGAGTGGGCCGCACGTTAGGTGAGGATAACAAGTGAAGATAGTATCCACTGATGTAGAAGTAATAAATATTATTTCAGTTCGCGTTGTGCTCATGATTGAACTCGTTGCTGATTTGCTGCGCTTCAGAGTCTACCTTCACCACGCGCTCTTCCGCGTCATAGCTCGTGGGCTCCGAGAGCTTGTGTATATCCATCTTGGAAGGGGCACTAGCGTATTGGTGGTTCTTCGTCAAAAGTACGGGAAGAAACCGACCTGAACGTGCACGCTCGAGTATGGCTTCAAAAAAGCTTGACGGAAGATTTGTCGGCCAGACGAGCCAATGGGCGTCGACCTACAGTCCGGTTAAACGGTGGCTAAAAACGGTGTGCATTGAATGGACCAACGAGAACGTCTCCACGTTTGCTGAGAAATTGGCTAAGTGGCGAACGACACGAGAGGCTGCGATCTGACAAGTAAAGAATCAGCGACGAGCGAAGTATGAACGGACGACGGCTGCCGCTCACCGTGGCAGCGACAGCTGCTGGTCCATTCGCTATAATCGACATGACTGCATTCAGATCAAGAGTCATAAACACCTATGCAGGGGGCATGATCAGACGTGACATGTCGAGTTAAATGTAAATGCATACAGTGGCAATCAAGTGGGCGAGGAAACTATATGGTGAAACGACATCAACAATGCTTTGAGATCGACCAACGCTTCGTAGACATACGCGATGACGAAGTAATACAAGCCATCCGCGAAAATCATTTGCACGAGTCGACTCTTTGGCATAGAAGGGCTAACGAGCTTGTACGCTGTCAAAAGGAGGACGATAAAGTCGAAGGTCATGCCGTAAATGTATGAGGCGGAGAGGAGCTTGCTATCCGTTGATGTAATAACGCAGCCCTGGCCGGGAACCCATGTGGCGGTGGTCAAGAAACTGTGGAGTAGCAAAGACCAGTGGCCGAGGATGATTGCGACCAGCGTGCCGATGATGTACCAGTTCTTCTCCCAGACAACCATTCTGGGGACAAGGGAAAACGACAAGTCAATTTACGCCAGTGTAAGGATCGCAATCGATATTGCTTACGTTCGAAGCGAGAGGTTGATGCTGGCCATGCCAACGGCGATGTTACCCGTGGCCTAACGCAATGAGCATTCACAAAGATGAGTATGAGAAAGGGGTGAAAAACCAGATTAAAGGTATACAAGGCCTGGCAATTGAGCTCTCTGTATGCGTTTGTATGAGTAAAAATGAGCGGGGAGTGAACGACTGCACTGTATGCACGCACGATTGGGCGTTGAGCGCGGTAATGCTGATGTAAAATCATTACAGTGAGGATGCAGTACAAAATGTTGAAATGACGAGACTCGCGTGCCAATGAAAGCGCCCAATAGGGAGTAACGGCCGGCGAAATAAAATATCTGTCGGTGCATGTAAGAGGGAAAAGATCGAAGAAGAAAAAAGAAAAGTCACCAGGGGCCATCGAAATTTACGCTTGCCGGATATAAAGGAGAAATCGAAAGGGAAGGAAATACAAAATTCCCAACTGAAATGGCAGATGAACACGCGAACGCAGGGGTGAAGGATAAGAGACGCTCACAGATAAAGCCCAAGGAGGACGTGGATGAGGTTGTTGAAAACCTCTGAATTATGGTAAACGAGACGAATGTCAAGCAGACATGAATGGGACATACGAGAATCGCGAGCCAGTTCAGTAGGTGAGTGCCAGTCAACCATGGTGAGAGCGCAAGAATGACAGACGAGCACGAGCACCGGGGACTATTGATAGAGAAAAGCCCAGGCGGTCATTTATAAAACTCTTCGTCCGCGGAAGAGAACCGATGAGGATGATGCAGGTAGGCGACTTAGGCGACTACTGTGCGGAAGCAGCTAGATAGAGAGACATTATTAGACACAGAGATCACCAAGCCAACAACAAAGCTACAGCCATTTTGTTGTAATTGGGAGTTGCAAAATTTGAGCATAATCACAAGGCAAATCGCAAATAGAAAATGTCCGGCTTCACCGTGACCTTCCATGGGGGAAGGGGATGATTATCCTAAACGACTAAAATGGCAGTTACGTATTTGAAGAAAACAACATGGATGTCGGGTAGGAAACCCGGCCCGGAGAGCCCTCTGCGCGAGCTCCTGGCGAGCTCCTGGCGTACAAGCACCGATATCGTGTCTCAGGGGAACCCCACTGCAGGTTGTAGACACGCGTCGTGCATGGCGTGAGCGCGAGCGTCAGAGTGGTGAATTCGCCAAAATTCTAAACTGGTGAGGCGTTCCTATAACGTAGTGCCCTAATTACAGTCTGATGTATCCATCATGTAGACAGCAATGATATTGAGAATGATATACTAGTTTACAACTGTTACGGCCCGTAGACGGTCGTATCCGTATACGGTGTGGAGCCCTACCTGAGTACAGGTGGGCAATAGCCTTGTGAACTCAAGTCGCCGAACATCGAACATCGCTTCCTTGACAGATTGTACTGACTTCGCCTATGGGTCTACATCTTCGACTCTACTGCACATATGGAACGCCTGTCTTGAAGACTCTAGAACATTTTCCACCCTTGCCACTCGTCGTGAAGTACGGAGGATCTCCCATACTCGATCCCCCGGCCCCTGAGGACGAGGAGAATATCATGGCCGCACTGATGCAGTCTGATCGTATTGTCTCCATCGGCCTCACCGTCTCAGACACTCTCCTGGAGAACATTTCCACAATCTCTGAACTGTTGCAATTCGGCACGCTCGACCCGGCCGACCCGAAGCGGGGCGCACCTCAAAAGCGCGCCCGCCAGAACATAAGACCACCGCCGCGATCTGCTCGCGGCGGCATTTGAGGCTTCGGCGGATAGTATATTCATTTCTTATTACCTTTCTTTATATTACTACTACTTTACATTTTTCGTTTCGGCCGTCTAGTATAGCAAGCGCGCCAAATCCGACGCACCGAGTCTTAGGGGCTCGCGAGTCACTCCCGACCCCTTTCCACATCAACGCTTCCATTGTGTTTCACTCTTACTCTCCTCGCACCTGTATTCCGATAATCCCGAACACTTCTTTACACCTTATTATCATTTCTTTGCTATTGTATGCTACAGAATGTAAAGTACTTGTATAAAATACTTGTAGCTACATCGTGTCAATCCATCCAGTTCCCAATTCCTCTCCCACTTGATCTCCCTCAAACTCTCTCTCAAGCGAGCCTTCGCTCGTACTGTGTCACTCTCGCGCTCTTCGACTTCGACTTCTCGCGCTCGCCGACTGAACCAGCTATCTCGGGCCTTTCTAGCCGGACCAACGTCCCGCTCCTCGCCGCCTAAAGAACACCATGAACCATTTTCGGAACTAGAAGATCTTGTTCTTATGTCTCAACATAGCGTGCAGCTGACCCTTCCCAGCGCTTTTCGGTGGGGCCTACGCCTCCGTACTCTGCACTTGACTGAGGTCGCCATTCCCACTCTCCCGGCGCTTCTATCTCCTTCCACGGATCTCGTGGACATGAAATTCCTGATTTTGGGTACTTCTCCCCAGATGCGTTCGCTAGCGCCTTATCCGAGATGGTCCAACTTGAAAAGCTTTCACTCCATTTCCTATCTTTCCCCCCCCCAAACTTCATCGGCTTGCCTCCACCGTCAGAGGAACGGGTGGTTCTCCCTGCTCTCACGTGCTTGAAATACCGAGGAACTAGCAAGTACTTGGACAGTTTCGTGGCTAGAATCGATGCACCTCGTCTCGGGGATATTGATATCATATTCTTTAGCCAGCCCACGATGGATGCTTCAGAACTCGGCCGATTCATCGAGAGGATCGAAATGCGGACGTCGTTCAGTCGAGCAGACGTTCGAATATCCGCAGGTGACATTTTTATCGCCCTTCTCAATCCCAACCCAAGCACTTCTACACCTCTTCGATTAAAAATACCATGCAAGCAGTTAGACTGGCAGTTAGACTCGATGGCTCAAATTTGCAACCATTTTTCCCCTTTCCTATTTCGTGTAGAAGATCTATGCATCAGCTCGACCCAATTACCAAATAGCGATGGCGTGGGCCGCGCGGATGGTGAACAATGGCCGGGGCATATCCGCGCATTCGGCAGCGCAAAATACTTTCGTATAGCTGGCGGACATGTGGCGGACATCTTGTGTGCTTTACGTCCAGCCGATGGGGGGCACACAACTGACATAACTGTGCTCCATTCCCTGTGCAATCTTCATGTACAGGAACCTATGCCCGTAAATCACCGGTTCTGGGATCACCGGTTCTCGGACGCTGCACAGTCATTCATCGCCTCGCGCTCGCTCTCTGGACATCACATAGAGCTGTATGAGTCGTGCCACATCTGTAATACCAGTATCACACAGCCGCAAGAGCTCAAAAGACACCTTGTATACAAGCACTCGTACAAAATCTTATGCTCCTATTGCGACAGGTTCAAGTGTAAGTCGGGAAACCTACTCCGAGAACACCTCGCAAGTAAACACCCTGAAGTCTCACACACCGATGCACTTATCTCGAATCCTGCTTTACAATCTTCATCCTCCTATCCTGGTAGTCGCGGTACCCAGCACAATGATCTACGCGCCTCGGATATCTTTACATGGAACTCTA
>QFDV01000113.1:0-23172 GCA_003315845.1 Lactarius trivialis
AGCTGCTCAACTTGAACGTCATTGCAGTGGTAGCATCTCGGGTGGCAGTGTCAGCCTTGGCAGTTGGCACCGCCCTCACGAGAAAATCGATACGTGGAATGTACATATCATATCAGTCCGGGTTGCCATGCATCAAAGGTAGACACAAATGACAAAATGCTGAGAAAGAGAATGAGGAGAGACTATGGCAGGCAACGAGAACATAACTGTGTCAAACCTGACGCAAATATCCATTTTCAAGACGCTACCCTATGGCAAGGATGTCCTGTCCCGCCCGACGGAGATACCCCGCGAGGACGTCCTTGTCCGCGTGGGAGAGCAGTTCGGCGAGTTTCTCAACCTGCTGCGTGGACTCTGTACCTCCCGCTACGGACGACGTATTGGTCGGGCAACGGGCAGGGCGAGCGCCCGAAGGACGGGTGCCTGAGGGTGTTGCTCCGGCGACGCACGGGCGGCTCGCACACCAGCATGGGCGTGCGAACGAGAGCGCTGCATGCGGTTCGGCAGTGCGCGGGCCATCAGGCACCGACGGCGCGTTTGGTGATCTGCACTGGGCGGGGATTCGGCGCCGTCGTCGCAGGTGCTTGCTTGGTGAGCCGCGCGTGCGAAGAAGATAATGATGACTTGTGGCCGTTGAGATGGATACTGTCCTTCTTTGTGCTCGAGACCTTCCCGAGGGAGGCTAAACCGTCGGTAGCCTTGTATCCTGCGGGGTAGCACATGACAGCGGTGATTCCATCATGGTCGGGTAGCGGAAATGGATGGCTGGTTAGACACCCGCGAGTGCGAGGTAAAGTAGAGCTGGTAGAGGGACATTAGGGGAGTGTGTCGGTATCACGAAGTGACACGTGAGTGGCGATGTAGGCATTCGCTCACAAAGGAAACGTCGGATAAGGACGCCCGTAACGTATGCTTAGCCCGTGGAACGAGAAGTCTGTCCGAAGGAGTTGCCGGGACGGTGGGGATTAAACGACTTCTAAGGTTACCTGGAGGAAAACATTGGCGCAAGACCAGCAAAAAGGAAAATCTCATCGCTCACGTCTTTCATTCGAGGAAGCGACCCAGTCACCAAACCCGTTGATCTTGTTTGCGTATCCCATCGCTTTTCCAAAGATGTCTTCTTGGCCAGGACGTCATTGAATTGCATGGTGACCTAGCCGGGAGACAGCGACTCTGGTGATCGGGCAAAAGAAACGCTCATTCTCGGGATCTCGAAGATCTTCTCGACGGGTGAGTACCTCTTCAGGCCGGTTAAATACCCCTTCTTCCAGCTCTCACCGTTCGTCATGCACGCCAACGATGACGTTGAGGCCTTTGTCACACGCATCCAGACCCTGCTCGCGGCTCCGGAAGCCATAGTCGATGAGGGCGAGCGTGTCGTTCCTGAAGTAGTCCTGCAGCCTGGCGAGGGGCCAGTTGCTGCGCTCGTAGACGACTCCTCTCCGCGGAGACGTCGAAGGGCCATCTTCCCTTATGCTGGACCGTTAAGGAGACCAGATCGCACATCCTCAAAGGCATGCCGGCCACTTTCCGAAGAGACACGAGTGGAATCGTTTGAACTGCTCACCCAACTACGGTCTCTACGAAACTCTAGGGGGCGAGCGGTGGTGGGAACGTCATGGTCGGTAGGCTGAGTGATAGTGGCGGTATACTCACCACACCGCATTCGCCATAGAGGTCTGAATAGACCACTCTCTCATAATGGTGTCGTACTTGTAGCCCGAGCAGATCGCGACGCCGATTGCGGTGACCCTCTCCATCGCCTCGCTCGTGACATCTTGCCAGGCGATAATCGACGAGTTGATGCCACGCCCTTCCTTGAAGAGCGCGCGAACGGTGCGGCCAGATCCCTTGGTCGCCACGGGGATGACGTCGACGTCAAGCGGGTGCACCGTGGTGTCCTCCCTGTACACGACGGAGAAGCCGTGAGAGTCTTGCACTTAGTGGTAAGCGGGGCGAGCGTCTGCGTGGCGTCGGAGAGGAGGTTCGTAATGATTGTGCCGCGCTTGGTGGCCTCCTCGGTGGGTCTCTCTAAGCACCTGGCTGGGGGGAGGGGCAAGCAAACGCGCGCCGAGGCCATATCATTACGTAGTAGACCAGGTACAGTAATCCACGAGTTAAGGAATTATGTAATCACATCTCGCTTTGCACCAACTCCAACATGGGGCGCGACAGGCAACGCAGTCCTTCACCACGCGGAAGGAATTACGACGAAGATAGAAGCAGAGAGCGTGAATACGAGCGCCGTCGTCCAGATAGCTCAAGGGACCACCGATCATCCAAAACTCGCGACGACAGGCGTGATGACGAGTACGTTGGCAGTCATCGACGGCGAAGCAGAGACAGAAGCAAGGACGGGAGTACCGACGAGGAAGATAGCCGAGAAAAGAGTAAAAAGTGCGTTGCGATGCACTTCTTCCCTGTTCCTCTCTTCTTACTATTCGTTTTAAAGACGGAAGAGAGATAAATCCGAAGAACGTAAATCTCGGAAGGCAGAGAAAAAGAGGTTAAAGGATGAAGAAGAGATGCGCCAGGTTGCAGAACTGAGCATTTACAGTGCGACTGACAACCCATTCCACGACGTGAACCTCGGACAACAATTCCGATGGCACAAGAAAAATGAGAAGGAAAAGAAGATGGGAATGTCTCCTGCAGACGCTCAGCGCAGAGATACTATAAGGAGGCAAGAGGCCAAGGAGGAGCTAGAGAGGCTCAATCGTCGCCGCGCTGAACGGGAGGCCGAGCAGCGTCTCAGGGAAGAGGAGGAGGTGAGGATGCAGAGGCTGGCAGAGTCCGCCCAGATGGCTGAGTGGACCGCCAAAGACGGGGACTTTCAACTTGACCAAGAACGCAGACGGGCTGCCATCCGTGTCAAAGAGAAACGGGCCAAGGCCATCGACTTTTTGGCTCTCAATCTTCGCTATGTCAATCCTGTCGATGACCAGGATGATGAACCAACAGAGGAGGCTGGCTTAGAGATCGATCTTGACGAACCATACAATATCCTTGACGTGAGCTTGCATTTTCGTCTCCGGCTGCCTTGTTCCTCACCGTCGTACAGAACCTCTCCCCCGACCAAGTACACGAGTTACACGACGACATTGAACACTACCTCTCGCTCGAAAAGAATGAGGTGAACATCGAATTCTGGACTGTGAGTAGTACCAACTGGCTGGCTACCTCATTCTTACCCACTTCCTCCTTAGAACATGATGGTCATCTGCAAGGACCGCTTAGACAGGATTAAATCCGATCAAAGTCTTGGACGAGAGGCCGCCGCCGCCGTCGAATCGGACGTTACTGCACTCCTGCAGGGAAAGTCATACGATCACTTACTTGCCTTGCAAAGACAGATACAGGCAAAACTTACGAGCGGCGAGCCTGTCGATACCGACTACTGGGAAGGCTTGCTGAAGAAGCTCCTGGTTTGGAAGTCCAAGGTAGGTTTTCCCATCATTTATCAGGTCGACAGCCTCTCAAATATCGGCAGGCCAAGTTAAGATCTTTGCATGAAGTGGTCGTCCGAAACCGCCTCGAGCAGTTGCGCAAGCGACAACGGGACGAGGCTTTGCAGGCCCAAGAGGAGCTCCTCGAAGGTGTCGCCAGCGTAGCCTCGAAGGGAAAGTTCCCCCCACCTACGATCGAACCGGCTGGTAGCCGGCAAGCTGTCGAGGAAGACGTTGAGCCTTACGAACGAGGAATGAGCCCTGACCTGGTCGACATCACGAAGCTGCCTCACGAAGAGCGTCAGGTAGACATTGTGCTTGAGTCGGACGATAAAGATGCCTTGGTGGGTGGTGTTGACATGAGTTGGACGATGAGGCTAATATTTTGGGCTCAGATGAAATTACGCCGCTCTGTTGCCGACTCTCGCTTCATTTCCAAAGCTCCCCAGCCTGCAGCCGAAACTGCGGATGTAGAGGAATCAAGTGGCGCCGATCTTGCATCTGAGGCACTGTATCGCGCTGAAGCTGAGCGTGATATGGACGAAGAAGAGGAGCTTTTCAACCTCGAGGAAAACATTGCACGTCCGACAGCCTACAACTGGGAGGATAAGTACCGACCCCGTAAACCTCGGTATTTCAATCGCGTGCACACCGGGTATGAGTGGAACAAGTACAATCAAACGCATTATGAGTGCGTCCCACACGTTTTCTCTCGTTCGGGGGTTCTCATGGCTGCATAGCACGGATAACCCTCCCCCCAAAGTCGTGCAAGGCTATAAGGTTTGTATCCATAGTTTACTGACTAAAATGACTAATTGTTTCGTAGTTCAATATTTTCTATCCGGATCTCATCGATAAATCGAAAGCACCTACGTACAAGATAGTGAAAGAGCCTGGGAACGACGAGACCGTGCTCCTTCACTTCAGTGCTGGCCCACCATACGAGGACATCGCTTTTCGAGTTGTGAACCGGGAATGGGAATATTCTCACAAACGGTTGGATGTTTATACCTTAACCAAACTGACGTTCGATGTCTAACAAGTGATTTACAGGGGCTTCCGAAGTAGTTTTGACCGAGGATGTCTGTCGCTCTGGTTTAATTTCCGCCGAAACGTAAGTCTTTGCAAGCTATCAGCACGCCTAGGCAATGTTTTGACGGCGTGGCAGTTCTACCGCAAATAGTCATTGATGTCGTTATTTACGGGTACGGCCCGTGACTCCACGTTGGCCTCACTTCCGAAGATATTTGTACCGACCGTTCTGGAAATGTGACTTTGAAAAATGGTGGGCAAATAGTTTCTTGCAGAGATTTCTATCGGATCGCAGTGAGGCTGCGTGTTCTGCGGCCATGAATTCGGCTGCACGTGTGATCTTCCAGGCGCGTCCGTGCCACCCTCGTGGTCCCTGTGCCAGCGCCGATGACCCGCAGTTAAAGCGTCTACCCCATTTAAGCCGTCAATTGCCGTCCCTTCCTCTTCTCCTCCCTTCTCCTTGCCCAGGACCTACAGCCCCGGGATTGTGCCAGCAACCCTGAATACCTTCGCGTCGTTTTAAATCGTCCGACCACAATATCTCAGGAAGGAGTATCCAGCTCAACAAAGGGAGGCGCCGCACCCGTAGTAACTAGCCACATTCTACATCCAGTCACATTCCAGGTCCCTTCGCTACTCTCACTTGGCCAATGACAACCACACTGCTTACCCACACTGCCGCGCAAGGGGCAGAACACGCCTGGGACGGGCGCAAACACATTTATAGCTTTCGCAATTCCTCTCATGACTCATCCCCCTCTGTGCCACTCCCCATTCCTGCTCCCAAGGAGCGTACTGATCCCTCGACCAATTTCTCTGAACCTCGCCTCATGCGTTTGATGACAAACGACCCTCAGCGGTTGCACACTGAGGCGAAAGGCTTGTGGGCTTCTGCCCCGCGAAGTGCTCATCCGGCTGGAGCATACGAGCGCGGTTTTGATTACCCACGCCTTTTTCAGTTGGACACTTCGTTTACCGTCGGTGCCACGGAGCCATCCGACCGACAAGGGTCAAAACGTCAACTCGAATTTCAATTTTCTACGGTGCCTGTGAAGAGGGTGGCATTAAAGCCATTCCACGACCGCAACTCTGGATTTAACCCTGTTGGATCTGCTCTTCAGGTGAGTTGACACACGGTTCCTCCCGAGTCGGCGCTAGGGAAGAGCTCATACGACCGTGTGATTGGTCTTCAGAGGGCTTCGCAGCAAGACATCCCATCCGATACCAAGTCTACAGATGGAACGATTGTGCACGCTTCACATCGCCCTTATGACGACAGACTATCTCAGGCTGATCGGGAAGTGGTCACGAGAGAATCAGAACCTGTTCGCGGATGGCGCGTGACAACCCTGCCGGCTGCTGCTTCCTATCTTCGCAGGTGGCCTGTTGATGCTGATCGTCCAATCAGGCCTCGAAGTCTATCCGAGGCAGGCGACAATGGAAAGATGGCTTTTCGTGCTTTAGCTGACTGGATTACTATCTATCTCTTTGTTCTTGTGGAAACTGGCCGTCTGCCACAAGACGGAGCAATCGAGTGAGTTTTTCCTTCAAACCTTGTGGGTTACGTACGACCGAATTTTTTGTACAGTCGACTGCCCCTATGGAGATCCATGACAGCGTTCCAGTCCACTAGGCAGCTCATACACCGTATCCTGTTCGCGACTGCTATTCCCCACTCTGCGGTTTTCCTTGCTCTATGGTACATTTTTCGTCTCCCCATATCGCCTCAAACGGTCGTATATGCCCAAGACACCGCGAGGGCACGTTTTCGTGATTCCTTGAAAAATGGAAGCACCTATCTGATCGAAGGCTATATGATGAGAGTCTTTACCGCGGGCATTATGCTGGCTGATAAATGGGTAAATGATCAAACGTTCCAGCTCAGGACATGGTGCGCAATGCTCTTTGCAACCCTTTCTATCTTATGAATACCGTCTTTAGGCATGACATTACCGGCATACCCAAAGTCGTTTTGCGCAATCTCGAAGTCGCGGCTATGGGCGTCCTGGAATATAACTTGCGAGTTTCTGGCAACGAATGGCAGATGTGGCTGGGACACCTCACATCTTGGCACTCCTCTTTGGGCATTGATCCATTGATGACTACCGAGACACCTCCTTTTTCCCATGCCCTCATCACAACCTCCCTCAAAGATGTCGTCAGGGCATCATCTTCTCACTCGGAGCTCCGTGGCACCCCAGAACCATGTTTTCTTGAGCTGCAGCTTTCTCGGATGGTTGATGAGCGGAAGTGGTCTGCTCCTGCCACGCCATCGGTTACTTCCGATGATCGCTCTTTCCCCTTCTCAATGTCTTTACCTTCTCACCCTCTTCCACCGGGCCCGCTTTCATCTCAACAACGGACCACTTTCTCCGGCCCAGGGCACACGAAGCCTTGGTGGCCTAGTGTGAGACCCACAGTCAACTCGTTTTGAGTCACCTCACTACTCTAATTCGGCATCGAGACCCTGCTATTTTTGATACGCCTGTCATCCGCTTGCCGATTATGCCCATGCCCTCTTCATTCACACTCACGCAACGTTCTTGACCACTACATTTGTTCTTCGGTCTCCTTGTGCTCTTTCCTCACTATTCCTTATAATCTCCTCATCCATATCGTTGCCGTGACCTCTTGGTGCGAGTGGCACTTCATGGTTGGCGAATGTGGGTCCATCTTGGCGACTTTGGTCACTATGCAAAAAATCTACGCCC
This sequence comes from Lactarius trivialis, assembly GCA_003315845.1. Lineage (NCBI taxonomy): Eukaryota > Fungi > Basidiomycota > Agaricomycetes > Russulales > Russulaceae > Lactarius > Lactarius trivialis. The sequence continues at coordinate 7,190 of QFDV01000113.1, forward strand.
ATCGACTCCCGTAAGTGTTCTGCCTTTCACTTCATAGTTTTCTTCGTCCCCTAGCCTGACTATCTATTTCGGTACTTACAGCAGATACCTTTCTGCGCCGAACGGACTGCGGCCCCAGGTTTCAGAAAGATATCAATACTCAGAGAAGGGTTAGAAGCGGTACCTCGTGCGGCTTCACTCAGTGGGTCAAATACGAGTTTACCCTTAGTGGTAGACTATTCACACTACGTCCAATTATCCTGTTCTGCCATTGCAATTGTTGTGAATAACGATCGCACTCGCACTGGAACTGCGCCTGACTCGCAGTCTGACTCGACAGACAGGAACACCCGGGCCGTTGCGCCCTGAGGCTTAATAAACGAGTGTTTGATGATGTCTAGTCGTCGTTCCCTCCCTATCTTCTACCATCTCTGTATCAATAGATCATTTGTTGCATAAACCGCCAGTATGTCGGCCCTCATGGACGTCGATGAAGCTCAGATCGATGAGGGATTGTACTCCCGTCAATTGCAAGTCTTGTTGTCCTTGCCTCGCGACATCGCTTATCATGTCCTTTTTTGTTAGATATGTATTGGGTCACGAAGGTGTGAGGATCGATACTAGTGGTTGAGTTATATCAATGGGATTCCAACAGCAATGAAACGTATGGCCGCTTCCAACGTGCTAATTGTGGGCTTGGATGGCCTTGGTGTGGAAATTGGTACGCGTACGAACGCGAGTTAGACGGAGTGGTACCCCTGACGCGAGTTAAGCCAAGAACCTCATCCTTGCAGGGGTTAAGTCAGTGACTGTCTATGACCCCGAGCCTGTCCAGGTTCAGGACTTGAGCTCTCATGTGAGCATACGACCCTTTCCCAGTTCCATCACCGTTTCACGCGTCGAGCTCCCTGTAGTTCTTCCTTCGCGAGGATGACGTCGGAAAGTCGAGGGCAGATGCCACAGTATCACGCCTTGGCGAGCTGAACGCTTATGTCTTTGTCCGGAACCTCGGTGGGAACGCGGGGAAGCCCATCACTGTTGACCTCGTGAAGGGCTTCCAGGTAATTCATCGCGAAAGGTTGTCATCCATTTCGATGACACCGTTCTTGCAGGTCGTTGTCTTGGTCAATGCGCCCTTGCAGAAGCAGCTGGAGATCGATGACTGGACACATCAAAACGGTGTCCACTTCATAGCAGCAGGAACTCATGGACTCTTTGGGTGTGTATCTGACATGTGTTCGTTCAACGTTGCTCACGCATTGTAAAGTTATGCTTTCAACGATTTCGGCCCTAAATTTACGTGTGTCGACCCAACCGGCGAGCAGCCCTTATCCGGAATGATCGTTTCTGTAGAGAATGTATGTGTCCTTCTTGTCTCCGCTACTGTTCGGCGCCTTAGAATTGGGGTTCAGGGAAAAGACGCCATTGTCACATGCCTCGATGAGACGCGACATGGTTTGGAGGATGGCGATTTCGTCACGTTCTCGGAAGTCCAAGGCATGGTAGAGCTTAATGGTTGTGAACCGCGCAAGGTGTCCTTCAAGGGTCCATATACGTTTTCGATCGGTGACACGGTTGCATTTGGAGAGTACAAATCCGGCGGCGCCTTTACGCAAGTGAAGATGCCGAAAATTCTGGAGTTTGTGGGTGTCCCCACTACGTATGCCGAATGGAGCTTACATTCTATGACAGAAATCTCTTCGGGAATCGTTGGGATCTCCCGAATTCTGGATCACTGACTTCGCGAAATTCGACCGCCCAGCTACTCTACATGCCGGGTTCCAGGCTCTCTGGCAGTTTCACGCCGACCAACAACGCTTTCCCCGTCCTCGTAATGCCGAGGACGCAGCAATCCTAGTTTCTCTCGCGAAAAAATTGGATGCCGAAGTCGACCAGAAAGTATTAACGGAGTTATCGTATCAAGCTACTGGCAACCTTGCTCCCGTTAATGCTGTCATCGGCGGCCTGGTCGCCCAAGAAGTTTTGAAAGCGTGCTCCGCGAAGTTCCACCCCGTCATACAATTCACGTATTTCGATTCGCTTGAATCTCTTCCATCAGCTCTCCCTAGCGCGGCAGATTGTCAACCGACTGGCTCTCGGTATGACGGCCAGATAGCCGTATTTGGCAGGGCTTTCCAAGAAAGGATCTCTAATCACCGACAATTCTTGGTCGGGGCTGGCGCCATCGGTTGTGAAATGCTGAAGAACTGGAGCATGATGGGTCTCGGCTCAGGACCAAAAGGCGCGATCTGTGTCACAGATCTTGATACTATTGAGAAGAGCAATCTCAATCGCCAGTTCTTGTTCCGCGCAAAGGACTTGGGCAACTTCAAGTCTGTGGTTGCTGGAGCTGCCGTGGCAGAGATGAACCCGGATCTTGAGGGACATATTGAAAGTCGGCAGGACGCTGTTGGCACTGATACAGAGAGTACGCCCACACGGTAATTCATATTAGCAGCGCTAACCAGCTGGACTAGACGTCTACGGAGAGAGCTTCTTTGCCAGCCTCGATGGAGTCACTAATGCTCTTGACAACATTAAAGCTCGTATGTCGCCTCTTCAACCAACTAGACATCTTGTTCACGTTGTATTGTAGGTCTCTACATGGACCAGCGGTGTGTGTTTTTCAAGAAACCCTTATTGGAGTCTGGCACTCTCGGCACGAAAGGGAATACCCAAGTTGTTATTCCGCACTTGACGGAGTCATATGCATCATCGCAAGACCCTCCAGAGAAGGAGGTTCCCACGTGCACCGTAAAGAACTTCCCATATGCTATCCAGCATTGTATTGAGGTAAGCACCTGAATTCGAGAATTCGACGCATCGACTGATGTTGGTAATAGTGGAGCCGAACGGAATTTGACAGTCTATTCGTCGTGCCTGTACGAGCAGTCAACTCGTACCTCTCCGAACCAGGCTACCTCGAAAGCGCTTTCAAATACTCGGGCCAACAAAAGGAACAGATCGAACAGCTTGCCTCGTATCTTGTGAAAGATAGGCCTATCACTTTTGAGGAATGCATTGTTTGGGCTCGGTTGCAGTTCGAGGAAAAATACAATAACTCCATACGTCAATTGTTGTTCAGTCTCCCAAAACACACCGTAACGGCTACTGGGCAACCGTTCTGGAGCAGCCCTAAGCGGGCACCTGACCCGTTGACGTTCGACTCAAACGACGTAAGTAGATTTCATTTCGCTTGACTTTAGTTAATGACCAGGCTTTCGCTAGCCTACCCACCTGCTGTTTATTATATCTGCAGCTAACCTCCGCGCGTTCAACTATGGGTTACGCGGAGAGGCAGACCCGGCTGTATTCAAGAAGGTGGCGGACTCGGTGGTCGTCCCCGAGTTCACTCCCAGGAGTGGTATCAAGATACAAGTGAACGAAAACGAGCCAGTAGATAACTCAGGCAACGGTATAGAAGTCATTTCTATTCAATCAGCCGAATCTCTAAGTTCTTTGTGTAGATTCAACGGAGCCCGAGGAGCTTTCCAAGTCTTTACCCCAACCTTCATCCTTAGCTGGATTCCGCCTCAACCCTGTAGAGTTTGAGAAGGATGACGATACCAATCACCACATCGACTTCATCACCGCCGCTTCCAACCTTCGCGCAATGAATTACACCATCCCACCTGCTGATCGCCACTCTACCAAACAAATCGCCGGGAAGATCATTCCCGCAATCGCCACTACGACGTCCCTTGTCGTGGGTTTGGTCTGCCTAGAGCTATTAAAGGTAAGAGAAGTCGTCCAGTCTGATCTCGCGAGTCCTTCATGCATAGTCACGCATTTAGATCATTGACGGCAAGAACAAGCTCGAAGACTACAAGAACGGCTTTGTCAACTTGGCCCTGCCGTTCTTCGGTTTCTCGGAACCGGTAGCGGCCAAGAAGGAGAAATATGGGACGACGGAGTGGACGTTGTGGGACCGTTTCGAATTCAAGAACGACCCCACTCTCAGAGACATTATCACGTGGTTCCAGAAGGAGCACAAGCTCGACATTTCCATGGTCAGCCAGGGCGTCAGCATGCTCTGGAGCTCGTTTGTTGGCAAGAAGAAGGTACGTGTGTTCTGTTCTCTTGCTGCGCTCGCGTTACACAGGATGCACTGCGGATACTGCGCGGCGCAGTGCGAGGACACGTTACTGAGTCTGAGTCATTCCGCAGAGTGAGGAGCGACTCCCGATGAAGTTCAGCTCGCTCGTCGAGCACGTTACTAAGAAGCCTCTTCCTGCGCACGTTACGCACTTTGTGGTAGAGGTGATGGCTACTGATGAAGAGGGAGAAGATGTCGAGGTACGTATCCGCCATCGTTACCTTTCGCTAAATCTGAGCACGCACCGTATAGGTTCCGTTCATTGTCGTGCGCAGGTAGAAGATCTGAGGAGAACCGCGAGCAATAATAGCCTTAGTTTGTGTACCCTTTTCTGAATGATTGAGCAGCAAGCAGTACCTGTGTAACTCTACGAATTGTCTCATACAAGATAGCTTGATGAATAAGTTCACACCATGAAGACATAATTGTTATCCATTGTAACAGTGTAGCGCGAGCGCTCATCATCTGTGCGTAAGGGACAACCGGAGTACAAAACTCGTACGTGTCGGTGACAAAGTGGGACAGCACATCACCGGCAGACGAACAGTTAGGTGTAACGTAAAGCCGTGACTGCGGAGAATCAGGTAAGGACGGCAAGGTGGTGAAAGGATTGGGCGCTGGTAAGGATGTAAAGGGTAGGAAAGCGAACATTTTGGGGCATTTGATCGAAGAAAAAAAAAATTCTGGGAGTTTTTTTGGGATGTTTTAAAGGAGGGAAGAGATCGATGGAGAGAGAGTAAAGAATCGACATGGAGAAATGGCGAACAACCGAAGTAGCCGCAGGAGGAGATCGGGTGTGATATGATAGACGAATTGCTATTAGCGTAGCAGGTAGGACAGTTCGAAAAAAAAAAGCAGTCGCGTATCGTGGGTGAAAGCTTAACACACACGAAAAAACACGAATGAGAGAACACAGGGCACAAAGACAGGAGATGGACGTGTAATGTCGATGTACAGTAGCTGCGCCGACAACGATAAAGTAAGTGGCAACTACAAAATTGTAGATGCCCGCCTGTGAGCTAGCGATCGGCAAGCGATCGCCGACTATAAAGGCCAGGGAACGGGGTCGCGCGGTAAAGGGGGTAGATAAATATGACGTGACAGATGATGGTGAAGAGTTGGGACGCGGGCGGCTGAGGGACAGGATGGATATGTCCTTTGGAGTGGTGATGGATGAGCCCGATAAAGCCCGATAAAGCCATTACGGATGAGACAAGCAGAGTAGGAAAATATGATGCCGAGAATCGATGCGACGATGTGAACAGAGCTGAATCGTCTATGCAGCTAGCGCAGGGTTCAGCTGATCGCCTTCGTGCCTTAGAGTGGAAAACGAGACTATACGAGAGCCGATGCGAATATATGACAAGTGAGGAAACAGAGATAAGTGCCGGTGCCGAGAAACGATGATGTACAGCGATAACAGAATGGGAGTGCAGGCCGAATTAGTGCCCAACCCAATGCGGCCCATATTGCGGGAAGATGTGCTTGTGTCCTAAGCCCTGACCGTACGCAACGTCGTAATCGTACTGTTCGGCGCCAGTCCAACACAGTTCGGGGATTTGGTAGGGCAGCTTTGCAGCAGCTGAAGTACAAGAGTACTCAATGCGGGTGGACTGTGGCCAGCAGTGTCCTCCATCCTGGAAAGGATGACGCCTACCATCGATAACTGAGATTGACTGCACATGGTTATGATGGTCATAGGGTTGGCCAAACACCGGGGGAGGAGGCAGGTGGAAGGCCGGAGCTCCGGGCGCCCATCCCTGTGCGTAGGTCATACTGTGACCGTTTGACGGGTATAGGGGCATCACCAGCACAGGTGGTGGTTGCACTGCCATATAGTGGGTTGGCTCTCTAATCCCATCACGCCGTATGGGCTCGTCCGCAGCTGGGCTCCACTTCGCTGGGGGCGGCAGGCCCTTCTGCATCTGTGGAGCGCGTTCCCACTCGATTTCGTTGACCAATCTGAAAGGAGCGCCAAGAATGACGCCGTACTCATTGTGAAAACAGTCGTTCCTGCTGACACGTCGCCTTGGCATATACTCCTCGCGTAAAGGCCCATCTTCATCAAGATCAATTTCCAAACCCTCAGGGCCGGGTTCTACGGAAGTCGGATCTAGTCTCTCACGACGCCTCTCCTCGAGGCCCAGGAAGACGGGTTGAGGATGGGACTTGAGACACAACGGGTCATCGCACAAGCGTGAAGCAGTGCTGGCAACGGCCGTCCCAACAAGGTCCTCGAAAGTCTTGCGCACGACGAAGTGAGGATTAGAGGATGGACGAGAGATCGGCTGTGGAGTTGGGGCCGAAGCCAGCGACTTGTGGTACGCCAAGACATGGTCGAGCCACTTGTTCCACTCTTGCGGTGCAATGGAGAGGTCGTAGGAAAATATATCAAGAGCCAAGGACTCTAGTCTGTTCAGAGACTGAATGGGGACCCCGGAAATGGTGTGCCTGTCGTGGATTGTCAGTACTGTGGGATAGGGCAGGATGATGAGAGAGACACGCGTACCAGGTCTTATTGGAAAATGTATGATCATCCAACCACTTATTCGCGAGCATACACCCGAGGAGGACAAGACGGAATGGAGCATGAGCTTCAGCGGCTTGAGCGGAGCCAGAATCTTGCCATTCCCCAAGACCAAGTTCTAGCCTGAATCGCACTTCCTTCGTGGCATCAGGTCTGAGGGAGACGCGCCCAAAGCGAACAGGCAGGCGAACGATGTACCAAACGGCCAACAGGACAGCGGAGGGCTGAAGTAAGGTGGATAGTAAAAGTGAGCGGATAGAGTTGGCTAAGTATGCAGGCGGAAGGGGAGGGTACTGGTGAAAGGAACCGCCCCTGTGAAAGGTGTGAGATATGAAAAGGGAGACTGATGCCAGACAAACGTACGTGTACTGCGTGTGCAGGCTCATGCCAGTCGTGCAGGCCTTCCAGATGTATGTAGCTACCCATTCAGCAAGCGGATCCGCAACCTTCTTGTATGAGTGCGTGGGGGATGGCATCGGAATGACGTCCTGGGCTGGAGGCATGGCAGTTTCTGGCCGCTGACCAGCGGTTTCGTATGGAAGCGTAGAGGGAGGCGGTTGGGTTCCATATTGGATACCGTAGGGAGAATGGGGGGCAAAAGTGGCAGCAGGAGGAAGCGTTGGGTGCACAACCTCGGAACCGCCAGAATACTGAGAAGCAGCTACGGCACGGTCGACGAAAACACCGAAAGGGGTGATTGGACCAAGCGGACTGGAGGCCGGATCTTCATCGGCAGTGGGCTCCGGGGATGCGCCTCCATCGGGTGTCGGAGAGTATGAGTCATCGAACAGGGGATGGCGTTGAGGGAACTGTGGGAACGGGATACCGGGATAGGCAGCATCGCCGCCGACGGCTGGAAGAGGGTGATGGGCGCTGGGCGCTTCGATGTCCATCTCGGTGACGTCTTCAGAACGGGAGGTGCCACCACTCCACTGGCTTTCTATGTCATAGTCGAGGTTGCTTGAACCAATATCGTCATCCATATCCTCCTCAAATTCCTGCAAAGGTTGAGAGGGGCAAGGCTGATCAGCCTTGAAGAGAGTCATAAGGGGCGGAATACACGCTTGCGCGCGATCTCCTTTAATGATTTGTGCGTTTCCCGCACAAATCAACCCGCTCGAAAAATCCCGCATGTCAGAATTGGGGGGAAGCCGCGAGTCTTCCTCTTCCCAGATACGACGTGGCTTTTGACGACGCCAGAGCGGGAGGGAGCTGATCCACTCCTCCCGAGTGCCGAAGGACGGCGGCGGGCCGGGAGGTGGGAGGGGGAGGGAATGAGTCAGACTCGGAAACGCCGGAGATTGAAAGGTGTTCAGGTCGCCAGTGTAGAGGTTTTGCTTGATGACTGGATGCGCGGGCGGTTGGGGGTATTGAGGGACGGGAACGGGCATCTGACGTTGAGAAAAATAAAAGGGGGACAATGGAGCCCACGACGCCAACAGGCGTATGTTGGAGCCGATGGGGATGCGAAGGGCCCAGATAGGCTTAGCCGAAGATGGCTAAGAAGAAAGAGAGGTCGTGATACAAGTCGTAAGATATAAGTTGAGTAGAGGGAGAGAAAAAGTGAGAGGAGAGAAGAGTTGACGAAATGGCGAACGCGCAGCGAAGGCGTGCCTTTTTGAGGAGCTTCCCTGTGTGTTTGGGTCGGCTTAAACAGACGCCAGATTCTCTACGCGTGATGCGGGGGACTGAGAGTGGTGGTGGTTGGAGGTAAAGGGGAAGAGAAGGGAAGGGAATGGAAATGGAGGGAAAAGACCAGCGCCGAGACGAACTGAGGAGGTGAGATCCGAACGAACACAAAAACCCCCTTTGAAACTCCCCATTAGGTAATCCCCAAACACGCTACCATGGTCAGTCAACTCATTTTCACGCGCATACATCCGCTCTAATGTCAATAGAATAATAATGATCAGGATTCCATCACTCTTGGACAGCTCAAGGTACTCGTCAATTCCGCCCCAAAGCCAAAGGCGCGTACGGCTTTCATGCCGCTGTATTTGTCATGACCTCGGTTCATTCAGCAATGTTATTACGATTTTAAATACGATGACGAAGACACCGTCCTCAACGAATTGGAGGAATTTTATTCCTACGTAGAAATGCCGCAGGCCGCCGAGAACCTCAAGGCGTGGAGTGGCTCCTTTCATGGAGGTGTGGCTCTTTCTGTTTCACTCGTCTGACCTCTCATCTGGTCTCGTCTGCGGGAAGAATGGACCAAGAGTCCACCATCAAAGCGCAGAGCTCATGTGGAACTTCTTCTCGAGAGTCTAGAACATAAGGACGTCGAAATAAGATTCACAAACGCGCGCAGACTACTCTATATTTTGCAAGGTTCGTGACTGCGCTTTCGCAGCAGGCACAGCCCCGAATCCATTCCTGGCAGGCTCCTTTGCCGAGACCACATCAGCCGAGCATCAACTGCACTGGATCTTCGAAAATTGCAAGGTCGTGCGTGATGCGAACGGCTTGAGCAACATTGTGGAGGCTATGAAGATCGCAAGTTCGAAACATGACCTTCTCGGGTTGGCCCGTTATTCTGATCGATTCCCATCACTTTATCTGACCTTAGTTTAGATCTCTTTCAGATGCCGACGTTGCGCGCATCCAGCTCACTGTTGAAGAAAGATCTGATCTAATGGAAGAGATAACTACCGAGATATCGGTCTACCTCGCCATGCTCTACCATTTAATAGAGGTGTTCAAGGGTCATGATGACTTTGCGGACGAGCTCAGTAAGTCTCACTCTCCAAGAAGGAAAGAGCATCCTTAAGCGTTCCACAGTGAGCATGGATCCCCCGCTCCCCGTGTACTTTTTCAACGTTGTGTCTGGTCTTCGAGACAAGAGCGCCAAGGGGTATCCAGTGAAAAAGGTGCATAGTCGTCGTCTTGACTTTATATCTCCACTCTTATACTCTCGTAAGCTGCTTCTGGTTCTCTGGAAGACGATATTGTCTTGTTGTGGTGGCTTCCGTGACCTCGAGAGAGTCAAGAAAGTGTCCCGCGAGCTGGCCGGATTGTCACCTGTTCCTGAGGAAGGTACGCGTTGAACCAGTTTATTTTCCCTTGTTGACAGCTTCGGGGTGCAGCCGTTCCCATCAAATCATCGCCTGTTGACATGGAAGCTTTTCATGGAGAAGTCACCGTCAAATATCCAACATTCTCTCCGCCAAACTCTGGCCCCACCCTCCCAGTCGCGAGCTTTCTCGAACAGCCAACACCAGTCGCTGCACTTCCCTCAATGTCCAAGCTTGCTGAAGCATATAACCCCATTCCCGTCCGACATCACTATCATCACGATGAACATGATTCACTACCTGCCCCACTCAACCTCTCTCATAGTCTGCAGGGATCATCGCAGCTCCAGTCCGGTTATCGTCCCATTCCTCAGCCCGCTACTCCTGCACCGTCTCCCCCTCCCGCAGCACCAAAGCCTAAGAAGCAGCAATATCAAACCGACCCTACTCGTCCGTTCCTGTTCCCCTTCTCAAGAACGAGAGGAAGGGACGGCGATATGATGCTTGTGCCGTTCGCCATCAAGGAGGCGGAGAAGCTTTACGGCAAGCACATGTATGTAAGCTTGGCGTTGTGGCAGATGTGGCGCACACGTGAAGAATACATTCATTCGGAAAGTGGGCTGGAGCATCTCTCAGGAACTGACGATGTCTCAGAGGCTCTGAGTAAAGTAAAGTTGAGTGTAAGTGGTTTGTTCACTTTGAGAAAGACTGCTTTACGGTCGTCACCTCCATTAGAATGAGAGCACTGTTGAGGCTGAGACCGATGTCCTGCCTGACATGGCTCTTTTGGACGCAAAGATTGCTGAGGTGGAAGCCGCGATCAAAACCGCCGATAATGCCGTCGAAAAACGTCGACTTAAGATCAAGAGGGAGGATTTGATGCGCCTGCGTCGCGTTGAACAAATCTATGTGCGTTCTTACTGTGGCTTGTCTTTATACGCTTATTCTTGACATATCAACAGAGTGCAGCTCTTCCAGTGCTTTCTAACTGGGTGCTTGTCCTTTTGAAGCTTCTTCTGGCCATCGTATCTGCCTCATCTCCGGGTCAACCACCAACATCCGCTTCATCGGCGTTTCCGCCTGGGGTTTCTTCGCGTTAGCAAGATCTAAAAGCTATGATTTAATGGCCGTTCTAACACTATTTCTAGCTCAAGACCCACAACAACCCCCTTTACATCCGCCCACTCTTGATGAAATTGACGTCAGTCGCCATCGCGAAATCACAACCAAAGCGGTCTCTGCGATTCTGCTGCTCACGTTGAAATGGTTTAAGGTCTCACGTAGGTTCTTTCACTCAATTCAAGGTCTCCACGACTCAAGTGGTCGTCTTAGATGTCATGAAATTTCATCATCTCGGTCAACTGTTGCTCGACACGAACTGTCTGTTACTCGTCATGAAGATGTTTGGGATGCAAGACGTTTCAACTACAGTAGTCTCCAAAGCAGAATCTCCTGATAATAAGTACTCTTGATTCCACCTGGTTCGCGTAACATATTGAAGCTTTGGTTGTCAGCTTCTTCCGATACTGCCTTCTCCACTTTTCGAAGAACAGTCAACCTGGCCGAGTGGAAGACAATATGATTAGCCCTCCGCGACGCACTGTGACGCGAACCACAATCCTGCCAAATGGAACGACGGCAAACGAGGAAGTCGACATGCTTACGGAGTTCTCCTGGCGGAACTTTTTCTTTACAATTAACTTCGCCAAGGTCATGCAGAAGCTCTCAAAACACCGTTCGCACCGCATTCGAATGCTGGTCCAGTACAAGAGCACGGTAACTCGGTCATTTCATAGCTCTAGCACCATTTTTTACACCCAACATACTTGAACAGGCCGTTCTCAAGCGCGTATTGAAAGTGCAGCACCCGCTGCTGCAACTCCACATCCTGAAATTGATTAAGAGTCAGGTGCCGTACAGTGGGCGCAGGTGGCGGCAAAGTACGTGAATTCAACTGACGTGTTTGTATTTCATTGTTGACGCAAATTCTTAGCGAACATGCAAGTCATTACGTCGATCTACCTCAACTGTCGGCCCGATTTACGCGATGAATGGCTCACAGGTAACGAGGTAGATGACGTCGGAGAGGGTCAGGTGCGCCTTTGTTTCAATTACACGCTGTGATTTGGGTATTAAGTGCCATTTAGGTGCAGGAGCAGGCGCTCCGGCAACTCGTAAAATTCTGTTGCGTTAATCCACGTTCAGATCCGTTTACAGTCCCTGACCCAATTGAATGCAGACAACACCAAACGCTACGGGCAGCAAGCGGTGCATGTACACAATCAAGCACATAAGCGATCGGTAAGCTTGTCGCACCACCTCGAGGGTCTGCATCCCGGCCCAGAGCTGTCTGGCCTTCTACGTCCGGTGGGTACCCCGAACGTAGTTGAAGCCGACGTTTTCCCACCGCTTCGTGCACACGCACCCGACACGAATATATTCCTTCCTTACATCACCGAGGATATTGCCTTTGAAGAGGAGTATGAGGAGTACCTGTCTGGTCTCGGGTGGACGGATGGGCCGTCACATGCCCACGGCACAGATGGCCAGGGCGGAACCTCGGCATGGCACAGGCTTCCTGACCTGGCATCAGAGATCGCAGACGGGATCAGTGATAGCGAAAGCATCGTATCGATTGGAGAGCTTGGTGATGAAGGTCGGGACATAGGCCGCGATGGTGGAGAAATCGCTGACGAGAATCTAAACAACTGGGAGGTAAGTCATAGAAATAGGTATTATCGTCTGCAGCAACGCTGATTGTGACCCCAAAAGCATATGAGCCCGAAAACCATGGCCGCGCTGACAAAATCGCCAGCAGGACCTGGCGTGCGCCGCTCCTCAACAGGATCGGATAAGCTTCGCCCAGTCTTACCGTTTGGGCTCGATGACGTAGGTTTCAGCGGTGCGGATGACGAAGAAGGGGACGAGTTAGGTCCCGTTCCTAGAGAAGGAACAGGGAGCTTCCCACAAGGGGGAGGTGTGGACGAAGTCGAGTACGCATATGGGTTAGTGCACACCTCTTTTCTCCGAGTCTCGGTGACTTATCGCGCGGATAGCATGTGAGTTGTGAGTTCTTAGATAGGACGTACAAACAGGGCCTCATAGTCTAGTCGGTCGTAGGATTGGGTACGAAGCACTGCATTATGTAATGTATCGGCGTTACAATATGAGACACTGTCGCAGCTCAGTTGCTATTGTTTCTTAACCGTCGGCGATTACATCGGCATTGAGAATGCGTGAGCCCTCGAGTTCTACTGCTTCTCCAACGGATAGCGTGTCCCAAGCGAACGAGCCGAACACCGTCGTTAAACCCAAGTTGAAACGAAATAGAGTCATTTTGTAAACTCTCTACTTTCGAGTTAATTCCCGTACTCATCTTTGCCTTCTCTTGTACTAGGAGCTGTCAACGTGAGTTTATAATTTACGGATTTGTCCAAGTTCCCGAATTCATTCTATCTGCGTAGCGTGTCATAAAAGAAAGCAGCAGGCTAGTTCGATATCAATTTTGTCTACACACCTTTTCATATTCAAGTTGGGCATTATTGCAGTGTGACCGTGGCCATCCTTGCTCTAGATGGTGCGTTTGCCCCCCTCTGCATGATATTGAAGACATTGACTTTGCCCAAGTGTAAATCGTAGCTGTCCAGATGCTTGCATCTACGAGGAATCGCAGGAGATAAAAAAGCGCAAGTAAGTGCTCGTCTAGGTGCAAGTGACTTTCCGAGTTGATTGGTCTGGTAATTGCTCGCACCAGATGGACAGAGCCCGTATCTTCGCAGGGCGAATCGATGACCGCCCCTCGCCTTGGGTCAGACTCCACCAATAATTCCGAATCGAATACCGTCGCCGGTCTCGACGTCCTACTGCAGCTGCTCCAGAACACTCATGCGAGCAGTGTTGTGCATACCCCACAATCCGACGACTTGGAACTTTCTCAACCGCACTCTAATGAGAACGCGGTCCAGGCCGCAGCTACGGCGCTTAATCAGCTGTCCCAGCAAGAAACGCCAGACCTCCAAAACCCCATTGCTGCCATGTTACAATCTGTGCGTCACCTCATCCAATGTCCCATCTACCTTCCTGAGAAGCGCGTTGCATCAACAGTTTCGCGGATACGCGACGCCGATGCTACTTTCCGAGCTACAACGGCATTTCCCCAATCAGAAGATCACAACTTTCTTGCTCTCTTATTACTTCGACAAATCGTCAGCCCACTGGTTATCGCCTGTCATCCACCGGCCCTGTTTTGAGACCTATTACCGTACGTTCTCGTCAGGCCAGTTGCCGCCGCCTATCGAGTTCGTCGCCTTGCTCTCTATCACTTGCGCGACGGCTTTGCAGTTCCTACCCGAAACCGACGAAGACGTACGCTCCCCCACTTCCCTTTTGATATGTACGCATGATGATTAATGAACAAAGGCTGTCATATTTGCCGACTATCCATCAGGGAGACGAGCCCTGGAGCAGAAGCTAGTCGACTTCTCGCGCTCCGTCTTGTTCACCCACACCGAATATCCGCTCTCGTCGCTCGAACGCATACAAGCCCTCACCTTATTCTCCTTATACCAATGGGTGAGTCAGATGCGCTCTGCGTGTCAGGTTACTGATTTCTAAATAAATAGAACGGGGCAAATGCCGGAGAAAGCTTCTACATCGCTACCCTCGCCATTCGGATGGCGCAGACACGTATGGCGACGTAACTCGCAGAAATATCTCAATCTAACACACTACCACGTAGTTTCATTGAACCGCGATGGTACTACTACCTGGCGGATACGGCCGGAAGATGCAGAAATCCGCAGGAGGTTGTGGTGTAAGGACTGTCCCTGTGTGCCCCGAACACGAGATCTGACTCACATTAGGGACGTTATTTTCGATTGATAGGTTGAACTTCTTTAATACTCTTATTGACTTTGGCTGATCCGCTACCAAGATGTCAATGTATGGAGTTCAGACGCCCATATATTATTTCTGAACAGGTTAAAGCACTCCCATGCCACTTAACAGCAAGCGCTTATGTCTTCTATCATCCAGCAATCCGATGTCGCTCTCCCAATGAACTTGGACCAAGTTGACGTTGTTGATATCCCTGACTTGACGGGTAAACCAGTAGAGGAGCCGACTGATTCCCGTATGTTTAGACAACCCACTTCCGATGCCATTTTCCTGACCAGCGTGGACTAGTCTTCCATCTGTATCAATCCCAGTTTCAAAGGCTTAGTGGCCGCATATGGGATCAGTGTTTCAGCGTCACGTTGCCAACGTATCGGGTAGTCGTGGACCTAGAGGAACAATTGAGAAAGTTTGAGCTTGAGCTTCCGAACTCACTACGCTTCCAGACTACACAAACATCTGCCTCCCGGCCTTACTTGCCCCTCCAAGTAAGTACGCTGTTATACCCATAAGACGATGCTGACGAAGTAAATTCTAGTATCAAATGCTGGTCTTGGAGATAACCCACCATCGAATGCTGCTTCTGGCAAGTGGTGTTTACGGGACAGACGCAGCTAGTCGTCTAATGTCATCCTAGCGACCGTTCCTGTTCATCCATCCGACAAAGGACAAGGACTTCGAGAACATGTCCTCTCAGGACAAGAAGCTTTCCGTATTCGACAAACACGCGAGGGCAATTTGCGTCGCCTTTAGGTGCGTCTACATTTCGCTTCTCGTGCCTTTCTAGGCTTGAACACCCTTTGTAGTAAACGGCAACTTGCCTTGCTGCAATTATTGCAAGGCTCAGCCGAGCTCGGACATATGTCATGGATAGGATTGACTCTACTTGCATTCAAACCTACATGTGAGTTGGTGGGTCTGTAGCGCGTCATTCGACATCTCTCACAAAGGCCCAGTAACCCTCGCAATTGCCATCATTATGGACGCACAAAATCCCGAGAACGAGGAGTTCGAAGAGTGGATCGCGATGGCGCAGGGCATCCTCATGGCGCTAAAACCCCGTAACGCCCTCGCGAAAAAGGCTTTGGAATATATCGACGTAATTCGCAAGAGGACGCTATTTGTTTTGGGCGTTGTCACTGGTCGATGTCACGCAGACCCAGACGCCACTTACGGTGTGGCCCCCCCAATGGGTCTCTCACAACGTCATGACCGGGCGATGCGGATGTTGTCTCAGCCTCAGCCTTGTATGGTCGACCACCTCGGACGTGAGGAAGCCGAGGATCCACTTTGGTCCACTCGGCAACCAAGCGTTTTCGCTGGACACTTCCCAGGCATCGAGTCGCTCAGCGGTCCCATGAGTCCACAGAACCTGGAGCAGTTCTTGGATAGCTGCCTTTCTATGCATACGCGGCTGCCCCACACGTTCACATTCTGAGTTGTTTTACCGTTGATTAAACTGTCACATCTTTAC
>QFDV01000113.1:23197-50586 GCA_003315845.1 Lactarius trivialis
GATTAAACTGTCATCTTTACATAAAGATCTGTATTGACGTAGTCCTTATGTATCACTCCAGTTCAAATGACCCAGTTGTCCTAGATTTAGCCCAGGGTGTCCCGGCAGCGTAGAAGTCCATAGGATAGATATCATCCTTCTGGTCCATCCACCCTGCTTCCCCGCCTACTGCCACAGCAGTCTCATAGGGACTCAGAAGAGGACGATCAAACGCGTAGCCCCAATCAATGGAGAGGCGAGGGCAGGATGTCTGCACAAATACCGAGATGTGCGGGTTGAATAGGGAAAGCTTTGCAGGCGATAGCTCCGAAAGGAGTATGGGAACGTAGGGTATGGACGTGGACGACCGAGTTATTTGTCTCGTGATGGCCTATGGAAGCCAAAGTGTGAGCCTAGCGGTCTGCGATGTACTATACAACTCCGTACCTGTAACTGTCTGAAATTACCCTGTCGTCCAAGGGTACCCAATATAACTCCCCAGGCTGGAGGATCACCTTCCAAGTCGTCTAACGCCGAAGTCCTGCGGGCAATCTCGTCGATACTCTTACGAGCCGTAGTCACTGCATCGCCTCGCGTTGCTCGCATCTCTTGATGATCGTATCGCTCTCGGGTGAGCTTCTTGGAGTACGGGTCATATCTAAACGCAGGAACAGATGGATTGGCAATCATGATGGCTTCTAGATGGAAGCGGCCGTCTCCAAGATATCTGACCGAGAGTGTGTGTCAGATCAACTTTGGTGCGGAAGGGAGTGAGTGATGTCCTCACATCAGAGCATCAACATCACCGAGCGCGGGTGCCGTGCATCCGAGGATCTCGCCAGGGGACAGAGGTTTAGACCGGGGGATGGTGGCGTCGTACCTTCCCGTCCAGAGTTTGGGCGCTCGTGCGTCCGCCGCTGCTGGTCGGTCTGGTCCTGCATCGTGCGTTCCACTTGTTAGCAGACCTAACGGGGATGCGCCAGAATACTCTGCGTTCAAGTCGTCCTTCAGTTGCTGAAGAGCGGCCACGAACTGGATAGTAGAGACGAGTGCCAAGCGTGTTGGTTCGGTTGGCGAGGGACTATCATCGCTGACTTCTTGAATTTCGGAAGATGTAGTAGATGGACCCTCGATCCGTAGGTGTCTCGGGCGCCCTATAATCGTTCCCGCGGGGATTTGGCTATCCTTCTCTTCAGAGTCTAACAGCGTCTCGTGGAACAAGTGGCGGTCATCGGGGAAATTCCACCTCACGGTCTGGGCGAGGTGGATAGAGTCGATCGCTATTTCCACGAAGACGTAGAGCGTTTTTATGCTCGTCTGGTCCATGGGAACTGGGGAAGCGTCAAAAGGCGTGCTGGGAACCGGGGCGAGAGACCCTGCGGACCAAGGCAACTGTGTCCGTAGTGGACCAGCATATCACAACCCAGTGCGACTGCAGTGTAGTCATCGACACAGCACGCGCCGTAAGTGACATCTCCCATGATCACAGTAAGGGCTTCGGTGAATCTGGGGAGATCTGAGACGCTCCTGTATTCATGTTGGTGACGATAACATTCGCTCACCTCTCAATGATATCCGCAATAGTGCAAGCGAACATCTGGAGACCCTCTGGCATTTGTAAAGCAACCATCCCCGAGCCGTTTTTTCTGATATGGTGTATAGTTTTGTGTATCTCGAAAGAATAGTTAGAAGGTAGCTGCTTAATGGCATCATTGAGCTGCACGTCGGAGAGGATATCTTGAGGGATCTGATTAACGACGGATACAGGTACGCCTTTCCTCGACGGTCGTGATGATTTACTTCCAACGAAGCGTTTTTTGATACTTTTATTAGGAGGACTGGCAGAGGATGACATCTTGGAAGCTCGGAGCGGGATGCACACGTGATGTACCCGTGTTTGGGACGCGCGGACGCGCTTGTCTTCCCGCGCTTGTCCGGTCTCCACAATGGCCTCTCAATATCGGTCCCATTCTGACCACGCAGATGGCCGCTGTTCTATGCGTGGCTCATGCGGCCACAAAGGTCTCTTTGGAAAGCCCTTACCATGCCCGTATGATGGGCCAGCATACGAAGTACGTCACACAGCTTTTGACTACTTCCCTCTCGTCATTGATGCCGCCTTTTTGACATACAAAGCCAGATGACAAGACGAGATCCCTCCTGGTGTCTGTGTGCGGCGAAGAGCTCGCAGACAGCCCAATCTGCTGCAATTCAGATCAATTAGAAGTCTTACGGGACAACCTGAACGGGGCAGAGCCTCTCATCACATCGTGTCCGGCTTGCCGCAACAACTTTCGCTCCTTCTTCTGCCATTTCACGTGTTCTCCAGACCAAGCGTCGTTCGTTAACGTCACCTCTACGCAAGTGACCTCCACCGGACAGACTGCTGTACAATCATTAGACTTCTTCGTTTCCGAGCCCCACGGCGAGGGTTTCTTCAATAGCTGCAAAGATGTGAAAGTCGGAGCGACCAATGGTTATGCCATGGATCTGATAGGTGAAGGAGCGAAGGACTACTTGGCGTTTCTCCGGTCAATGGGTCAAGAAAAGCCCCTCGGGAGTCCCTTCCAAATCAATTTCCCTTCATCAGTTCCGCCGGGTATGGTCGCTTTCGACAAGCCTCCAAGAGACTGCGCAGAATATGACCTTTCTAGTCGGTGCGCATGCGTTGACTGCCCACAAATCTGCCCGACCTTGCCCGACCTCCCTACTCTCGACGACGCGTGCCATATCGGTGCACTGTCCTGTCTCTCTTTTACGCTCATACTTGCCTACTCCTTGTGCCTTGTTGCGTTCCTGACTGGCTTCAGCGTGCTGACTGCCCTACGCCGGAATGAGGAGAGGAAGTACGGTCGCTTGGCCCTTGCTCCAGATACAACTTCTGATACCCCTCTTTCTCCGCGGTCCCGTTCCCGTGACTTAGTTGGTGCGTCTTCCCTGGCTCGATACCTTGATGGCGACCAATCGTCGCATGGCACAACTGGACCCCGGAATGTTGGTCGCGGAGTCGCGCTCTTAGACCCTCTCGACAGTGTCCAGCCTCGACAATACCGGCTGAGTGTAAAGCTCCGCCGGGCGTTTTATACACTTGGCCTCTTTACGGCATCCTATCCTTTCGCGACTTTCGCTATAATGTTTACTTTGATGGGTTTGCTCACCATTGGCTGGACAAGGTTCAGCATCGAAAGGGATCCAGTCCGCCTATGGGTCGCGCCTGACTCGGAAAGCAAGGTCCAAAAGGATTTCTTTGACCAGAACTTTGGACCTTTCTACCGGCCGCAGCAAATTTTCGTAACCTCAGTTGCAAGAGAAGATCTCGGAGAACCAACAACGAAGAAGCCAGTGCTGTCCTGGGATCACCTCAAATTCTGGTTCACCATCGAAACCGAAATTCGTGCCCTTCGTTCTTCACCGAACGGATACAGTCTCTCCGATGTGTGCTTCCGGCCTGCCGGCCCCCACGGAGCCTGCGTCGTCCAATCCATCACAGCTTGGTTCGGCAACGACATTGAAAATACCTCTCCGGACTCATGGGCTGAACGTGTTCAACATTGCGGTCATTCCCCCGTTGACTGCCTTCCTGACTTCCAGCAGCCCCTCTTACCGAAATACATTCTTGGCGGCGTACCAGGGGATAAATATTTGGAAGCCGAGGCGCTGGTTGTAAGCATCGTAATATCGGATTCTCTTGACACCGAAGTCAAAGAGAGGGCGATGGAGTGGGAGCGCGAACTCGCAAATTATCTGGCACGACTCGAGGAGCGAGTTCCATCAGAGGCAGGCTTGCAAATTTCGTATTCCACGGGGATATCCTTGGAAGAAGAGATTAACAAGAGCGCGAATATGGATGTCAAGGTCGTAGTTTTGTCGTATCTTGCGATGTTCTTCTACGTGGCTCTGACCTTGGGTGCGGGGTATTCGGGTCGGGACGAGGAGGGGGTGTTCGCTTCATTGTATCTCTGGGCTGTCAATTTTCCACACCTTTTCTGGCCCTCATCCTCACCCGCCCTGTCGACGGATTCTCGCAATGCTCCACACATCTTTCCACGCCTACCACGCAAGCTTTTTATCGGCTCGAAGTTTACTTTGGGTCTATTTGGTATCGCTTTAGTCATACTGTCTGTCGCCTCTTCTGTGGGACTATTTTCGGCCCTCGGCATCAAGGTCACCTTAATCATCGCTGAGGTGATACCATTCCTTGTATTGGCGGTCGGCGTCGACAACGTTTACATCCTTGTCCACGAACTCGATCGCCAGAACCTCCTACACGGCCCGAATGCTTCTGCGCCCGAGCAGAATATCCCGCCGTACCCTTCACCAATATCTCCCACGCTCCTCCACTCCCATTTTGATTCCTCGCATGCGGATTCGATAGATGCCGCCTCTCTGACCCTTTACCTACTGCCAGAAGAACGTGTCGCGCGAACCCTGGCAAAAATGGGGCCATCCATCATGCTTAGCTCCGTTACTGAGACTTTAGCTTTTGCTCTTGGCGCCCTTGTACCTATGCCGGCCGTGAGAAACTTCGCCTTATACGCCGCTGGTAGCGTATTGTTGAATGCCTTGCTTCAAGTGACGGTGTTCGTCAGCGCAATGGTCCTCGATCTGCGTCGCACTGAAGTAAGCTTATTAGAACGCCCTTGTCACAGAGTGCTGACTACTCTTGACATCAGGCTGGCCGAATGGATTGCTTTCCATGCATCGAGATCCCAGCTCACATACAATTGCCCGAATCAACTCCACATGGCAGTAGCCTTGGCATCCTTGCTCGCTTTATCCGAAAATATTACGCTCCTTTCATCCTTCGACCGGTAATCAAGAGTGCCGTCATATTTATCTTCGGTGGTCTCTTTGTCATCTCCGTAATATCAGTGCAGCACATTGAACTTGGGCTGGGTAAGTCTCACGTTGAAGGGAGAAGCGTAATTGGCTGAACTTCTGCCAGATCAAAGGCTGGCCCTACCATCGGATTCCTACCTTATCCAATACTTCGACGATATGGACGCCTATCTAAATGTCGGACCCCCTGTCTACTTTGTCTCACATGATATAAATGTTACGCGCCGCCCAGGACAACAGGCATTATGCGCCCGCTTCACGACATGCGACGATCTCTCCGTGGCGAACACCCTCGAAGCGGAGCGCAAACGTCCAGCGGTTTCGTATATTTCGGATCCCACTGCGTCTTGGATCGATGATTTCCTGACCTGGCTCAATCCCGACACAGATTGCTGCCGTGTTCGCAAACGAAATCCGGACGTGTTCTGTTCTCCGAGGGATAACCCTCGCCTCTGCCAACCCTGTTGGGCTGGCAAAACTCCTGCTTACAACATCACCATGGAAGGGTTTCCGGAGGGCGAGGAGTTCATTCGTTATCTGAAGCAGTGGCTTGTCTCTCCTACAAATGAAGATTGCCCTATCGGTGGCCAAGCGTCGTACGGAAGTGCCATATCGCTAAACGAAGCGCAAGACGACGTTGTGGCATCCCACTTCCGGACTTTCTTCGATCCATTAAAGACCCAGGCTGATTTTATCAATGCGTTCGACGCCGCCCACAGGATTGCTGACGACATGTCACAGTGGACCGGCGCGACCGTGTTCCCTTACTCCATGTTCTTCGTGTTTTTCGACCAGTATGCCCATATTGTATCCATCGCACAACAAGTTTTGGGACTGGGACTGGCGTCCGTCCTCATCGTGACTGCGGTGTTCCTTGGCTCCTGGCGGACGGGGACGATCGTAACCGCAGTAGTGGCCCTGACCGTGGTCAATGTCATGGGCGTCATGGGCCTGTGGGGCGTAAACCTGAACGCAATAAGTCTCGTCAATCTCGTCATATCCCTGGGCATCTCCGTCGAATTTTGCGCGCACGTGGCGCGCGCGTTCATGAACTCGGGCCCTGGCGTTGCCTTGGACAACCCCAACGGACAGGAACGAGACGAGAGAATGTCTGCTGCCCTGGTCGATGTTGGGCCATCGGTTTGTGCCCCTGCTGACCTTGCGCGCCTTGGCACTGATACTGCGCCTCACATGTAGGTCCTGTCTGGAATCACCTTCACGAAGCTCATCGGTATGAGTGTGTTGGCTCTAACACGGTCCAAGCTCCTGGAGGTGAGACGATACTTCTACTGGTAAAACAAAAAATAAACCGATGCCCTTCCGCAGATATATTATTTCCGCATGTGGTTCTCTCTCATCGTCGCAGGGGCCCTGCACGGCCTCGTCCTTTTACCCGTAGTCCTTAGTTTGGCGGGCGGGCCGGGTTTCCCGATGCAGGAGGCCGACGAAGAGTGGATGGCGACTGCGATTCGCAGTGGCTACGAATACATGTCAGTGTATTTTTTTCGTCTTGGCTTACATCCTCTTCTTCGCATTCCGAAACGCTCATACCTTTTTTTGCCAGGCCTTTCCTCGCGGACGATACCTCGGTCCACAGCGACTAAATAGTTGTTGCAATGGCAAGGGCTCGCTGCTATTATTATAGATTCGTGATTCAATGTATTGTTTGGACCGCGTGATATTCGCCATGCCGATGCCATGGCACCAGTTTGAAAAACCATAACTTTGATACCCCCTGGGAACTCCTAACGATCTCGGCGCTTGCTGTACAGAGCTACAGAGTTTCCTATGTTGAGAGCAAGGTCTTGCCGGTTCCTTGAATCGTGAATCGTAAGCACGACCAAAGCGCGTACGCGTTCATGGACCTAGGCTCACTCTGATGTCCTTGAGATTTCTTACTCATGTTGGGTATCAAAATTTGTACAGTACAGTATACTCCGACATGGTTTAGGATCTAAGACGGCTAGGATCCCGTAGAGGTACAAACTTGGGTACAAATTCAGGCACAACGGCTTAGGAGAAATAGGATTTAGGCTTATCACGGTGATAAGCCTAATTCACACGGTTCCCGTCGATCCAAAAAAATATTCAAATTCAAAATGTACTCGTTGTCTCTCCTGTCCTTTTACAAGGCAGCCTAGCACATTCATGAGCGGTAGACCGCCGACGACGCCGACAACACCGACAACCTGACTTCGTTCCGAGTCGAGCAACGGTGCGAGGCTGATCAAACGAACCGATGTCTCGGTCAGCGACAACGGACTTCCTGCAGGGCAAACTTGACATCAGCAAATCGATACGATCCTTGCAATTCTCCGCAACTCTTGCACTGGGCCATTTTGTCCGTTGACTCCGGAGGTGAACATTCCCTGAAGAAACCCATGGTCCTATGTCGGAATCGAGCGTGTAAGGTCTTATAATAATAGTTGGTGCGATCACATGGCGGCGTAGATCAACGAAATTCTTATTGTAATGAAATTATCGATTCGGGAGGGGGACTTCCTTGAACCGCAAACACCACCGTGGGCCGCAACGTGAGCAGTTTTTTTTTTTTTTTTGAAAACGATTGTGTCTTGCTACTACAAGCAGGGTTTCAGACCGACAAGAGACCGATTAGTCTTTCGGATTCGGTCGGATTCGGACCGAACAATTTATGGTCGCGCGACTTCGTTGACTGCCAACACCAAACATTCGTGTACTATATTTGTACCCTAATTATATTTCGACACTATACTACGAAGAGATAGCATACGAGGCTGAAATGTTATAAAGTTGAGCTAGTTAATTGTAACAACAGTAGTAGGCACCAAACCAGGAGGGATGACATTGACGACAGGAAGCGAAGATAGTGTGGGATAGCACAGTGATGACGGAAGAAGACACTAGACCGTTAGTGGAAACGGTACGGATAAGAGCATAAAGGAAGGGTAGTCTGTGGACAGTCGAAGAGTCGAAGAGGGACGTCCTACAAGTTATATCTGAAAAAAGTGAAACAGATCGAAGACGAAAAGAAAAAAGAAATCAAGATCGGGGGATAAGGTGATCGAGGAGCTTTGCGATAATATATATTCGTTCCAAAGCAAGGCGAATTTCACAGCGAGACGAAACAAATCGAAACCGAGACGAATGACAGGTGACATGGGAGTTGAGGTGTTCTTCAGGCCGATGGGCTGCTGCTTCCAGGAGTCTTCCATGCCGCGGGCGTAGGTGCAGGGGTAGATGATTGGTGGTGATGGGTGCTGTCGAGGTCCAGGCTCGCCAGCGTCCCATTGAGGTCCGTGATCGCGTCGTGCTCGAGCCCTGGCATCTTGAAATACTCTTGCCGCTCGGGGAGTGACGTATTCAGTGATCCCGACGACGGGCGTGAAATCGTCGCAGCACTGGCAACGGGCCTGTCGTAGTACGCAGAATAACGAGGCGTCGCAACCTTCCCATTTGCGCCCATTGAATTGCTCACATCGTGGGGTACTGCAGGTCCTGATGGGAACCCCTGCGCAAAGCCCGTCGACGAGGCTGGGTGATACAAAAGCTCCGGCTTATTCTGCGGCGCCTGCGATAGGGGGTCTCCTCCCGTAAAGAGATTGGGATCGGGCGAGAAAGGGGAGAATGAACTGGGAACGCCAGGACGAGGCGTGCGTACGTCGCCATATCCTCCTGAAGGTTGCATACCGAAAGGTGAGCCACCGTTGGCGTCACGCGTCGAAAAAACGATATTCCGCAGGAATTCGTCGTTCATCGATGTCCCCACTTGAGGCTGACCTTGATCCTGTTGGTCGCCGCAAGCTGCCGGGTTGAGTAAGCCCGCCATTTGCATTTGCTGCAGAAGCTGTACGGTCTGCTCCACAGTCATTGGGGTGCCGCGCGCATTCATCATCTGGCTTTGTACGTGCGCCTGCAACGCGGCTGCTTGAGCTGCCTGAGCCGCAGCTTGTGCAGCTTTATCTACATGAAATCATCAGGAGATGAACCTAAAGAAGAAAACATTAACACTCACACTGGCTGCGGCCCCAACTAAGGCGGATACGGCTCCCTCCAATTGGAAAGCCTTGCATCTTCTCAATGGCACGTTCAGCATCAGCTTTACGTACAAACTGAACGAAGCCGCAATGCTTCCCAACGGGCACTTTCACCTATGGTAGAAGTTCATTAGCACAGATGTTCATGCGCAGCGAAAGAGAAAACTCACGTAGTGAATGTCACCGAAAGGAGCAAAGAATGTCCTCAGGGTCTCTTCGGAGATCAGTGGCGACAGCCCACCGACGAAGACAGTCGTATTGTACGGGTCCGTGGAGGTCAGTTGTTCACCGTTTGGTCCTATAAGATTGCTCAGGATCGCGCGGGCTTGCGCCTGATGCTTCCAGGATTCCTCTATGAGGGAATAACGGATTTGCTCCGTGTCCGTACCCTGGCGTGCAAAGGGTGCCGTGATCGAAGTTGGCGCATCCGAGACTGGTTTCGTTGTGGTCGCTGAATGGGCGAACGGCGGTAATTGTGAGAGTACATTCTGCTGGCGATCATTAGAGTCTGAGCTCGCTAGCGTCGAGCTCGAGCCGCTCGTGCTGGAGCCAGAACTTAGAGACGGCGCAGAGACTGAAGAAGATGAACCCGAAGAAGACACCCCCGAGCTACTTAAAGAGTTCGAGGAGCTCGTGGCCGCGGCGCTAGAACCCGCGATTGGGGAAGAGACACTCTTGTTAGGTGTCATGGTGGGCAGCGGAACTGCAAGCGTAGCAACATGGGAGGGAATGCCTGGCGACGGAATCTGAATTTGCGGGAGATCCTCGGCCGGGGGAGCCTTATACTTGGCGGTTGCAGGAGATATACGCACTAGTTGGGCGAACAATAAGGTACGTCTGATCGGGGGAACCAAGAAGGATATACGCACTTGGCCGTGAAAGGCAGTAGAGACCATGCATCTCGATCAAAGCACGCTGTTGGTCGGCCTCATCCGAGAATCTATGCGTGCTATGTTAGGGAGGGTGGGGTACCTTTACCGGTATGGGGCGCACCGAACGAAGCCGTAGCCTCTTGATACGCCAGTGACAGGATCTAGCATAATTTTTGCACTCTTGCAGCTCGAGAAAGGCTTAATGAATTTAGGTTCACGATCGTTGCGCAGGCCGAGGACCGGGTTGCGAAAGACAGCGACAAGATCCGAGTTGGAAGCTTCGGGGGCGAGGTCACCGACAAAAATGCTGTACTCCTTTGCGTGTTGCTGTGACTGGGCTGAGAAACCAGAAGGGGAGAGCGACGGTGGGATAGGCGTAGAGGATGCCCAGTTGAGAAGGAATGGTTTTTTCGAGTTTGGCATAGTGTGGGGAGTCCCGCTCCCATTGCTGTTGACCTGAGAAAGCACGGAGGCGGCGTGAGCGGGGGTGGGGAACGTGAGGAAGCAATAGCCCGGGTTGTTGGCCTGTTGGCCAGCGGGGGAGTCGGGCGGGGGATGTGGAACCTTGATGCTGACCGGGTCCCATCCCATGAGGCCACAAACTTGTTTGGCGTATTCTTCATCCATCCAGGGTTCAAGCTCGCCCCACCAGAGCGTTGAGCGCGTCAAAGGGGATGTGGAAGTGGGTGGGGTAGTAGAAGATGACGAGTAGACAAACTGCGACTGCGACGACGGATTAACAGAGGTCTGTGGGGCACGAAAGGGGGGCGGTTCTCGATCTTTATAAGTAGATTGTAAGTAGAGACTGCCTCGGCTGCCGTCGAAGTTGTGAAAGCCGGCGGGCCCTGAGTTGGGGGGGGAGGAGGAGAGATGGGACGAGGAAAGAGGGTTGGGTTGCTGAAGTTGGGGTGGCAGGTGAGGGATGCGGCTATTTGTACTGAGGGGAGATGACCAGGTATTGGCGTCGGCATGAGTGATACCATAGTCTTGGTCTTGCATTCCAAAAGATCGAGGGGATGACGGCTGCGTCGGCGACAGTGTCATAGATCTTTGGGGGCTATAGTTGATCGAGGGGAATCCATTGAGCGAAAATCGGTGGTAATTGTATGCTCTCATCTGGTCCTGTTCTGCGCTTGGCCGTGTCACCAAACCAGGGGGGAATTCTGGGTCTGAGACATCACGAAGAGACATCGGTACACCGATGAAAGACAGGATGCAGAAAATTAACACAAGAATAATAACCAGGGGTAGGGTTGCCAGAAGGGAGGGGGAAGGGGGATAAATGAGGCAGACGGGAGGTAGGAGCTACGAAAACGATATAACAATGGCAAAATCGACAAAGCAGATCGAAGACTGAAACGTTTCAATAGCAAAAAAAAATGGTCGATATAGATAGATGAATGGAGGCTCTCAAAAAATAGGCAAACGTTGGAGGAGAACAACTGGCGAGAAGAGGGAGGTCCCTGCGACTTTCGACGAAGCAAAACGAGAAAAAGAGCAGCCCGAGGTGGAGAGGTGGGCTTTGGCTATGAATTCGATCAGCCATCTGCGGAGTCCGGAAGCGGCGGAGTTGAGGATCGTGTGTTCCACATCACACACAAGCTTTAGGCTCGTGAACGAGCCGGAGAGAGACAAATTAATCTGGCCATGACTAGCGCACGAGGGTCTTAAAAATAAAGTGAGGCCCAGGACACTGAGACTGTGTCAGCCTGTGTGGGGTCAGACAACTCCGCATGACGAGTGGCATTCTTCCAGTAGCACGGCGGAAGATAATAACCCGAGAGATTTACAGGCAACAAAAAATACCACCACTCGAGCCTATAGAGCGAGAAGGATCGTGACAGACAGAGCGAGCGCCGACACGGGCGGCAATTGTGGGTCCCTGTGGGTCCCCAACGGCAGTGCACGTGATACGTCATCACGGGCCGAAGCGGGATTGCGGAGGTAAGGAGCGGCGTACTTACCATAAATGGGAAGTATGAACGGCGACGCGTGGTCTGTTGAGCGCTCGTGTACAGTAATAATTATTCGACCCTCTCGCCGCGTTTACTGTTCGCGGTTTCTCTGATCTTAACTCTTTCTCTCTCTCAGATAATGCCAGCAATGCCAGCTCGACGTCCTTCAGCTTCTACAACCCATCCCACGCCGTCCAATTTAGTGAGGCAACATCGCAGTACAGAGTCTCATCACGGTTTTACAACAATGTCAAGTCAACCCTCTTCGTTTTATTCCTCCAACACTTCTCCCGCCGCTTCACACCAGCAAAAGATCATCCATATACTAGTCAATCGTCTAAAGAACAAGGTTCTATCCTCTCCGTCCCTTTCCTACCTTTTGCATGCTCATTGCCTTCAGCTGCCCTCTAATTCCGGTGCAGATTTGACCCAAGTAGAAACCGACCCCGCCGTAGTTGAGACGGTCCAATGTCTCGTTGAGCTATCTAAGGATTCCCTCGATATCATAGGCCTTGCCTTGACCGAGGTTTTGGATAAACTGGCCAAAGTCCGTCCTTGTCTGTTCTACCCGCGACTCAGTCTAATCTTTTTATATTACAGCAAACAGATGCGAACAGCATTCGGACGATCGACGTCCTTCAGTCCCAGTTGTTTGTCCTCAAGGTCCTTTCCGTAGCAATGGCTTCTCGATGGAATCGATATACAGATGATACGCGCACCGCCTCACAACCCAATTCATCCAGTACGACTCTACCCGCATCTCCTGTCGTGGCCAGCCGCAGTAGTAGGAAAAGTCGACACCCTTCCTCAGAACCTCTTTCCCCTTCTATCGTCTTAGCAGAACCGCAACCATTAGATGAGCACTGTGCCAAGTATATTCTCAGTCTAATGGTCGTCTTTCTTCGCCAGACTGCCCCTCCGGAAGGGCGCCTAATGTCGTCAGCCAATTTATCTTTCGAGGCTACCTTCCACGACTTTGAGACCATTGACAACGTCGATGCTCCCCTGACGTCGCCCCAATACATATCAGACAACCTTGGCCTTGAAGGCGAAGCACCGTTTCAAGAGTCCTCGTCGCGGCCATCGAACCTTTCATCGCCTTCCGTCAATGGCTCTCAGGCGCAACCGACTGTCACACCCATGGCACAGCACAACACCAAGCTGGAGATGACGCCAAAAGTCCTGGCTAGATCGCATTTCTCTTTGAATGCATTAATTCTCAAGTTTGCGGGACGGATAGTGTATCACCTTTCCGCATCAAATTGGCCTGTTGTGTTACAGCGCATCCGCAACAAGATTCGCTTCCTCGCTAATTCACCAGATGACAGCCCAGATATCGTCGACCTCAACCTGATGAAGCATAGTTCGCTGGACCGCACGCGTCTCGTTCAAATTTTGCAGGGTACGTTTCGTCCATAGCTGACGAAAATTGTGCTAACTTGTTGGCTTTGTCAGAACTATCGTCACTTTTGGTCAATATGAAACAGGAAGTCAAGGTTGCGGTTGCTGTGCCTTTACGGACCGCCATATGGAACTGGGTTGGAATGTTCCCGGACGAGTATAACGAGGCTATTCGTACACACCGCCGGCTAGAGGGCACACCAGAGCGTGTTTTTGATCTATTGTGGGATCCATCAGAGGTTGCGGGTGCGCGCGGTCTCTGGCCGACGCTTGCTGCACTCGCGGTCATTTCGTCGGAGCGGATGCGGACAGACCTAAAGGGCTCAAGCAAGAGCAACCTGAAGAAGGTACGCTGGTGGGTTTAGTTTTTGGTTAACACGCATTTCTGACAGGCATCGCTGCAGTTTACTGACCAACTCGGCAAAGTCGCCCAGGTACCTAACAAGTTACGCGATGTATCGGTAGTTTGTATCCTCGACCTGTGCAGGGGTGCTGCCCGAGCGCATCCTGAGACTTCCGGGATGGATTTACCCATCCATGCGAATGTATCTGATTATATCCACGAGGTCCAAGTGAGCCTCCGAAGTTCTCCCCGTGGACACTGGCTGATTTCCGTACAGAGTATCCTCTATCACTGGGACAACCAACGGCCATTCTGGGAGTCCCCTGACGAGATTGACGTGACAATCTTTGCGGATGCGCTTGTTGCGCTTTACCGATTCTCGCCTCGGGCTGACGTGCTGCCGCTCTTCAAGACTTGCCTAGAGGCTGAGCGTTCAGATGCGGTGAAACTGGTCGCGATCAAGGCCTCGGTCACGCTGAGCGTCGAGGTGTGCGATGTCTGCTCAGTCATGGAGCAACTGTACATTAATGAGTTTTCAGGCGCGTGCGATATCATGGCAACCTTCGATAGGTCCTCTGGTTGAGGCGCTGGCGGGGAGATTTCGCACCATATTCAAGGTAAGCACCCCCGTTCGTTATGTGTTTCAGCTAGAAAATCCACACACCCATAGTACGGTGGCGTTCGCCGCAACGAAGTAGACGAGAACGGTAAGCTTAGGCGAGCAGCGCTCCGCCCCAAAGCAAAACGCTACGTTGCCGAGACCGTCTCCGATCGCGAGCTTGTGCTCATCGCGATCCTTGGGCTTTGGCGTGCAAACCTTGGCTGGAGCTTTACGGGATTAACTCAAGCCGAAATGGATGCATGGATGCCAATGGCGCTTGCCGTGTGGGAGCAACAAACAGACACCAGCGTGCAGTACTCAATCGCCGTTGCGCTGGGCCAGGTCGGCACACAGCTCGACCAACTTCGTTCCAGTGATCCGCTATATGCCACCGCCGTCCCATGGAAACTTTCAGTGACACCAGCGGCGATGCGCACGGTGGCGAACGCGCTGCTCAATGCCCGCCTCGAGCTCGATCGTCAGCGTATGTGGACGGAAATTGGTCGGCAGTTAGCAGACACCTATGTACAAGATGGATTCGTACGTACCTGTTGAGATACTTGTCGACGTCACGATATCACTAAACGGCAACGTCTTGGTTCACGTGCGTTAGCCTGACAGCATCGCACGCCTCATGCAGCTTTCGGAGGATCGCGTTCCCGCGTTCGCCTTGCTAGAGCTTGCCAGTGCCGTTTCGCTGACATCCGCGGATACGGGCGTGTCAAATCTCGCTGCGCAGACGCTGAGGCTCATCGCGATAGCAGAACGCCAGCCCGACGTTCCCGTCAATCCTGCGTTGACGGAAGAAGAACGTGTGAGCCGCCACGCTGTGTACGAAAAGATCGGTGCACCAAAGACAGTCATCACAGGTCAGCATTATTCCCCCATATGAGCTGGGCGTCAGGGTCTCAGTGACTTGAGCGTAGGCCGAGTGGCGTGGCAGAAGCGAGTCCGACGCTTGTTCCGGTCATTGGCAATTCCGCATGCCACCTATGTTGCCATCTGGGAAGAGTGCTACTTCCGGTGGTGCGCGCTAACGGAGCTGGTTATCAATGCACCAACCGACCCGATGACCGCCGAGAGCGTTCAGGACTCAACCGTGCCCGTGGGCGACAAGTCGATGACCTTCGAGGTGTGCTTCTGGTGGCTTCGTTTAGATAGTCTCCCATTTACTAACGTCTGTACAGGAGCAACAACACCAATGGCAAAACTTAACTCTGTTCTTAGCGGCGTGTGGCTCGGCGTGTCTCATTGAGCATCACGACCCTTCTGCCCTGCATTCAGTCATACCAGCGGAGCTGCTACCAGACTCGATGCGTGTCCTCAAGGACCCAAGAGTGTTGATTAACAGTTTCATCAATTTCTTGATGGAGAGGCTGATATCCGACTCGGTCATTGCGCGCGAGACCGCTAAGGAGGCACTGGGGAGCGAGCTGAGTATCCGATTGTACCCAAAGCTTACGAAGCATTTCGAAGAGTAAGCACCAGATTGGTGACCTCCTCTTACTTCAACTTGTTTACCACGAGGGCTAGCATTATCGACGATATTCATAGCAGGGGTGAGCTTCAGTGGACCGACGAGTTCGCCCGCTTCCTCGATCAGGTACATTCTGTTTCACCGTCTTGCTTGTGATCGTCCCTGACGAATTGCCAACATAGAGTGTGGCTGTCTTGAAACTCATGGTGGAGAATGCGCAAGCGCAGGACGAGGTCCTTACAGTAGACATGACCCCGACACTATACTCCCTCGCCACCTTCATCAACACCTTTGAAAACATCCCAGCATACCGCATCCGGCTCAAGTTTTGTGCATTGTGTGACAGCGTGTTCTCTCGTCCAGATATGCTGCGTAAAGACAGCACGAGCTCCCATCGTCAGAAGATCTTGGATATTTTACTTGGGTGGATTCAGGACCCCACGTCGGTACGTATAAATAACCAATAAGGACTTACTCTCAATTCCTTTTTATTTCCAGACCGAAGATCCGGATATTGCACGACTAGTTCCAGAATTGAACGTAGCTAGCTTACGTGCTGCGGGACACTTTTTGGAAAAGCTGGAGCTCAAGTCACTGGACAACCCAGCTGGCGACGAAGCGAGTCACGTGGTGAACCGTGTATTCATTCGCTACTGCAATCTCATCACAAGAACGTTGTCTTTCGGACGGGCGCTTCCTATTGTCAGCTGCGCACCGTTTTCATGCTTCCAATGTCATCGCTGATGCGGCGCCCCTACAGATGTCAGATGATGAAATTTCTGACATGTCCATGCAGGTAAAGATGCTTCGTTCCAATCGCACTCACGATTCTCAACGAGCGCTTTCCCCAGCGCCCGATTTCTCAACGCGAAGGAGAGATCTGCGATCTCGTTGTGGAGGCCCTCTCCCGCCTGATCAGCGCGAACCCGGAGAGCGGCGTCAAGCACAGCCTCTCCATGGCATATGACCCTGATCCACGACAGAGGCTCATATTTGCTTACGTGTTTGCGAGGGTGATGGGTCAAGGCGCCAAGTTTGAGGCCCAGGAGGCCCCTGTTAGTTTCTCGGGCCGCAGTCGGTTGTGTGAGGTATGTGTCTCGCGATGAGCTGAAGATTGACGCCTGGTCTTACCTCTTATCATAGTTGGTGAAAGGCCCAGATGTATATTTCAATGTCCATCTCATCGTGTCCTCGTCCTGAACCTGAGATGATCTAGATTACTCTTGCTCTGGCTATTTGTGAAGTCTGCCCTCCGTCGGAAGTTGGCGTTATCATCCCCGTCTTGCTTAACATCTTTGACACCCGGGAGTCGCTCATGAACTTGATGAAGACGCTCATCGATAGGGAAGTGACACGGACAGGTGAGTATAATGGTGGTATTTCCCGCAGCACTGGCGCTCATCGGGATGCAGAGAATGAAACCGAACTATTCCGCGGCAATTCAACATGTACACGATTGCTGTCCCATTTCGCGAGAACACACGGCTACAATTACCTTCGCAGCCTTATCATTCCGCTTATGAAGACAATGGGCACTCTTCCACCAGGTTGCGGATACATCCTGGACCCGACCAAAGTGACCGACGATGAGCTCCGCCAAAACTTAAAGAATGTAGAAGTCGTAGCGTCTTCTTTTCTGACCATCGTCTCGTCGTCATTGCCGGCTCTTCCCTCGTGAGTCGCACTCACACCCCCTGTGAATCTATCACTGATGAGGATGTAAGGATGTTCCACGAGCTTTGTGAGCACATATACAAAGCTGTGTATGTTTCCTTTTCCCTTTTTCTCCAGCTGGAGTCTGAATCATCTTCTAGTCAAAAAATCTGGCCAAACGCGCGGTTTGCTGCTCTCGGCGCATTCGTGTTCCTTCGGTCTGTCACTATAGTCATCCCTCAGACATTATTGGTGACCCCTATCTAAGGTTCATCTCTCCCGTCATAGTTTCTCCATCAGAGATCGACGTCGAAGTACCACAAGACAACCCGGTAGTACTCCGACAAGGATTGATGATGATTGCCAAAATCATCCAAACGCTAGCCAACAACGTTCTATTCGGTAGGGAGGTACACATGTCGATCCTAAATCCTTTCCTCGAGTCCAAAATTATGGAAGTACTCAAGTTTCTGAGCGAGTTGAGCGTATGCGTCAGACCTCGTTTCTACTTGCATTCATCTCTCATGGCTACGCACAGAGATACAATCCCTCTCCAAATGATGAGGAGAAGGACTCGCACGAATGGAAGAGCATCACCTACGATGACACAGATACCATCGTCCTACATCGCTTCTTCTCTAAGCACGCCGATAAAGTTGGAAAGGAACTCCTTAGCTTCCTCAAGCCCTCGACAGAGGGGGATGCCTCTGCTATTAATGGCAAGCGCGCGTGGGACGCACTCTGCAGTGCCCTGGTGGACCTCGGCCAACCTATTGAGGTTCCACGGCTTTCAGTTTATTCGAGTACAGATCATCGGGAATATCTTGACCTCGTTGCTCGGTACGATCGTGCAGATGTCACTGCGGTTCGAGACATCTTCGTGGAGGCTAGTTCTGGGAAGGTGGTTGCTTTTTTTTTATGACGCGAAACCCTCTCTTAGAATGCTTCCAGGACGAACAAGCGAGATTTGTCTTCTTTGTATCGATGCTTGACGTCGAAACACTCGATATTGAGCTGCTTCTGTACCATATCTTCAAGGTAAGTCCGACCCCTATCGTAGTTGTATCCTAGACGATCGTTGAACGTCGCTGTACTCAGACTCTAACATCGTCTTCTATTGCCGACGCGCGGTCGTTCGAAATCATCTTTGACTGGACGTCGTTCTCTTCCTCTTCACAAGTTCCCATGCAATGGTTGAAGTACTGCATCGAGATTATCCCATCAGACTTTAGGACGAAGTTTGAGACGGCATACATCTTAAGCCCCAATGCGGCTGCGGTCAAATATCTCCGTCGGTTGTGGAACATTACTGCGGGTGCGTACTTTGTTCGCGGCTACTAGACTACCCTGACGCTGTCTCCAGGTTCGCATCTCTCACGTCAGGTCAAGGCATGTTCGTCTGTCCAGGAATTGTTGATGTTCGTCCCCGCCAGCGCCACTCTTCCCCTTGTTTACGCAAGTAAGTACCATTTGCGACCTGATGACCTATGTTTTTTTTGAAAATACATACCCAAAATAGCGAGTCTCGAAGAAGAGCACTGCGAGGTGTTTGAGCAAGTCACAATGCGACATTCACCCCACGTACGGATACCCGTCAGCCTTCAGGTTGGATTGAGTCATCTGCGCATTATTTCCGTACGTAGCGAACCGTCCTGGATGAGGCCAGTTTCTGATCAGCAACACTAGGACAAGGCCCAGCAAATATCACCATCACTTGCCTGCAAATCTGTAGAAATCATTCCATTTTCTGAAATTAGTGATATCTACAACGTGTCGACGGGCCACGATCCCTCAGAGTTTATCATCCGGAAGTCACGACAATCAAATACGCTCTACTTCTCATCTGCTGCTCGCGACCTTATCGTTAAGGTGAGCGGAACACTTGAAGAGGTAACTTCCTATGTCTGACAGTCTCCAGGCCATACGTGCGGCCAAGGGCCGTTTAAGAGCAACCAACCTGCCAGGAACGGAGCGATTCTCAAGGCTTTCCAATGTTGGCGCCGCCTTGCTCCACATTGCCATGCGCAACATGGGCACCGAGAATCCTGAACTTAGTGGAGCGTCCTACGAACTGCTTTCTGCGGTTGTAAGCTCATTCGATCTGGACGCTAGTCCAATCCTAACGACGAAAGGTGGGTTTCGCGATCCATTTTATCTAGCTGTTTATCCATGATTCATCACAGGTCTATGGATTGGCGGAGCATCGTCTCCATTCCTCGTGTCTTTGAGTGACCAAATCGCCAGCCTTGTTCCTCACCTCACCCTTGACTTTGTATCGGAAGTTTGCAACACGCTGTCCAAGTCTGACATTACCCTGAAGCTCCACTGTTTGTCGTATATGAGCCCATGGCTCAAAAACCTCTCCGCCTTCGCGGAGCCGACGAACCCAAGTTTTGATCATTCAGGGGCCAAACTTCGTGATTGCATACGCCTTCTCATCGAACTCACCATTGCGGACCCGCAGGTGCGGACTTCAATAGATGCACAGAACCGTCCCTTCTGACATGTTTGCCTACAGCTTCTTATGTCGTCGCAGAAGGTCATCTGGGCAGAGATTGCAAAGCTGGACAGCACCGTCGTCAACATCGCCTTGGACGAGCTCATGCGCGCCGCTATCGATGGCGGAGCTAGCTCGCACGCTTGCGAAGTCATCGCCTTGATCATGACCCCACTGTCATCCGTCAACGTTCGCGGTCAGATACTGTCTAAAATGCGCAAGGCAGGGTGCAGTTTCCTCATTCTTGACTTGTATTTACAAGATTGCGTAGGCGCTCGGCAAGGCTTCTGTGAAGCCAACAGGTACACTCGCGGAAAACCAGCATTGGAACGAAATTGCATCATTGTCACGCTTAGCCCTGGTCGCGTCCCAACAATCAAAGCATCCTAACGTCGCACAGTTCTACACCCCTGAGCTCATACACATCATCACACTCATAGCAGCAACGGGAGACGTCGTGGTACGCTCGACCGTCTGGGCCCTCGTCATGGATCTTCTGCAGTCATTATGGCTATCTCGTTCCTCCGATGCCATAGCGGGTCCCGAGATACGTCACTTGTTCGAGGAAGGTAGCAACGCGGAGACGTTGAAGTTCTTCGGTCTTAGTCGCACTAATGAGCTCGTGGCCTACAACCCGATGACGGACGATGAGGTTTTGGATTGTCAAGAAGGACTCACACGATTCCTCATCCGTGTAATGGAGACCGCGGCACAAACTAAAGGTAATCCTTTGTTGCCCATTCACCGTCAGGAAGCACATTCTCATGCTAATCTCAGGGTTGCTCAACGTGTGGCGAGCTCGGTGGATGAGCCTGGTGACGGCAACAGCATTCCAAGTCTCGCCAACCATCCAGTTCCGTGCGTTCGTCGTACTCGGAGAGCTAGCGATGGCGGAAGTGGACGATGACTTCTTTTACCAAATGCTCGTTGCCTTCAGGAGCACTCTCATGCGAACGACGGATTCGACAATCTCAGTCGTCAGCATGCTCCGATGCATTCGTAATGTTGTGCCCGCTTTGCAACCTGGTTCGCGGTATCTAGGCCCCATCTTCTGGCTCGCAGTCGCGCTCCTTCAGTTTGGTCACATGGCGTTCTACACAGAAGCATCGCAGCTGCTATGCGCCACGATTGTACGGCTGTCAGACCAAGGGCTGGTCCAACAACATGGGGTATCAGAATCTCTGCTTGAGCACCGATACAGCTTCCGAGATATCGCCAATCAGCTCGATCGGAGGCTCAGAATCTCGTTCGAATCGAATTTCTCCTTCTCCCTTGCCGCAATTACGATCAAAGGTCTCAAGCTCAAGATCCTCAAGCCTGTTGCACTGGATTCCCTCCGAACTATGTTGCGCGTCAGTTCGCGTCCCGCAACAAGTGTTAATGGTGCCTCGGATGTGTCAGCTGTTCCCAGGCTCGTACCGGAGTCGCTTGGTTACTTCCTGGCGTTGCTGTCTGCGGCAACAACACAGAAGACATACAGGCAGTTATTGCAGGATGCTAACTTGGACACATATCTGGCCGGAGAAGACTCTGTAGAGCGAGCAGATGAAGAAGAAGTGCCAAGCGTTTCACTGGAATTGCTGAATATCACGAACATCAACGTGGCGCTGCTAGTGGTTTCCTTCATAGGCGTCATGTTGGAAATCTTCCAGGGTGAAAATGCTGAGACGGAAATCTACTTCAAATTGCTTTCTGACGTCTCGTTGGCTTATCCCGAGGTTCTGGCGATGTGGTTAGTAGTTTTTAAATCTCCAATGGCTTCGCCGGCTCACGTCTAGAATAAACAGCTATGACAGCCTACAAGAGCGAGTAAAAGAAGCCTTCGCGGGATCGTCGAGCCCCACTGTCTTGAGTGCTGCGTCGAACGTATTCCATATCGTCCTTCAAGACCCGAGCCGATCTTCGGGATGGAGCAACTCCGCGTCAACACTTGGCACTGTGGAGGAAACCGGAACCATGACAGGACGGACTCAAAAAGAGGCATTAGAAGAGCAGGGTATGGGCGGATTGTGCACGGGACTCCAGTTCATATCTGCGAGCAAGGCCAATGCCACGGCACAGGTTACGACCTGGATCGCTGAGCTCGTCAGACAAATAACGGAATGAGGAGGGTCGGAGTGGAATGGAACCTAAAAATTGTGTGCAACAGCAGTGAGAGTTACTATGTCGGGTACATTATGTTGTTCGTTTGTTGTTGCATTCGCTTTCATGTTTGTTTGGCTTTTTTTTTTACGATACCCCACTAGTACTCACACCTTTGCTTAATTGCTGAATAACACGTGCCAGCATTCGTTCTCACCAGACATGTCACAAGAATCAACTCCTGGTCCGAGTTCACCGTCACGCAGCTTTTTAGACGCTTCCTCTGCTATTGACGACCTAACCCGCTCCCTGACCGACTATTCCAGGGTTTCAACGCCAGAACCTCCCTCTCATGCATCCGGTTGCAACTGCAACACCGACGACTCCGAATACACCAAAGCATGGATGGCTCTTAAGACCAAGCTCGAGACTCGCCTCGTTCTCAGCGCCGGTGCGTTGTACACAGCCCTACCTCACAACTGGCCAATGCTGACCACTCACAGAGGTTGGGCAAGCCTTGTTACGGAGACATGAGTCCTATGTACGGAGAACAATGCAGGTTCGATTCCTCCCCTAATTTCTCATCTATCTACCAATTCTACCCGTCTAGACCGCGGAACATGTAAACAAGCTAGAACATCCGGACGGCGATACCTCGGATCCCGACCCAACCTCTCGTCAACAATTGGAGGACAGAATAGCAGAACTGTCGAAAGAAAATGCCGTACTACATAAGGTCCCACATCCCCGACCCCGCATTGGGAACCGAGTGCACTGATATCCCCACCCTCTCTCTTTGATTCAGCGCTTCACCCAGGCGCTTCTTAACAATGAACTCGCTGAAGCGTCGAACAAGAGTCTCTCTGCCGATTTGCAGGAGATGCGTGACTCTTTCGGTCATTTGTCGACGGAACATGCTCGGTCCGTCGGTTGGGAGGCACGCCTTCGCCAGACGATGCAAGAGAGGGACGACTTTCACCAGGAGAGGGACAACGCGGTGCAAAAGCTCCGAGCCTCGGAGGCCAAATCGATCTCACTCGGTGATAAATGCGGTGAGTCTTGTTCTTACAGTCGAACCCCCCACGTAATAACCCGAGAAGCCAAGCTACGCCTAGAGGTTCGCCACTTCCAGGAACAGCTTAAGGAAGAGCGCACGAAGCATGATCAGACCTCGGAGGAGGTGTTACGCGGGGCCAAACAGTGGCTTACGGAACTACAGCCTTCGGTAGGCTTTTGCGTGGCTCTATCGGGCGGCAGTTAACGAATATCTGAACAGCGCGTTAACTTGACTTCCGTGGAACAACAACATGATGAGGTTATAAAACTTCTGGAATCACTCGTCGCAGATAAAGAGGCCCTTGAGAAGAGCAACGCTGAGCTTCAGGGACTTCTATCTGAGTCTCGAGAAGCCCTAGATGCACTGCAAGAAGAGGCAGGAGAGCGCCTAGCGTCGTCTCCTGGCAGCGGTGCGTGATAGATTACTCAAAATTTCCCTCTAATCTCCTGACTGGCCGATCACAGGTTGGACGTCACTAAACTCCGCACGACCACGCAATATCCCCAGGGCACACTCGCCGTCATCATCAATGACTTATGGAACGGCTCCTGGTCCTCTTTCCCCAATCTCCGCCGTCTTTTCTGATCGAGAGAAGGTGTCGGGAAGCAGGCGCTCTTCCAGCATAGAATCGCCATCTCGGCGCAGCTTTGTATTTGTAAGTGCAACCTGACACTTCGCCTTGGAATCGTTCTGATGGTCCGTTAGGCGCCGTTAACGCCAGAGACCAGCCAGCACGCCCTCTCTCCTAGGTCAGGTCAAGCAAAGCACGCTCGACTCCTTCATGGAGACTCCAGCATAAATATTGAGCTCGATGCCGGAAGTACCTCGGATGAATCCGACGCCGAGGACACTACCCCTGGAAGACCGATAAAGCATAGGTCTTTGTATCTTTTGCAGCGCCACCGGGGCGTCCAAACCGATCCCCAAGGTTGTGCTGGTACTCTATCTCCGGGTCAAAGAAGTCATGGCGACCAAATGTCTCTTTCTGCGTCACCTAACGAGGAGCACTCCGAATCATCTTCACTTGTTGACAACTCATCTACTCTTGGTGCTCTGCTAGAGCGTGTCCAACATTTGTTCAACAAGGTCGCTCAAGCGGACGCGCGAACTTTGACGACTCGTCTGAAACGACAAAATATTCTTGGCGCAGACGTAAGCTACCTATCACATTCGACTGTCGATGGAATCGTTGCGGAGGTGGCCAACTTACGTGTCATTTTCCGTGCTGTTTTGGAGGATGAGAAGTTCACCACTATTTGCACGCGGCGCGACCTACGAATGCTGCTGAAGCTCGTCAAGGACATTTTCAAGGAGCTCGGTGTTTTGCGCACAACACTTAACGACATTGTTCTTGACCCATCCATCGCAACCAAGGTCCGCGAATTGACGCTGAACCCTGAGGACGAATCTGTTAACGGGAAATCATCTACATCAAACTCTGCTGGTGGATGGATGGCGCCGTTAGCGAAGCTATTTACTGGCACCACCTTTGGAGAACCTAAGCGTGCACTATCTTCGCTTGGCGTTAGCAGGGGACGCGGACTCGGGCGAACCTCTTCCCGTCCCATCCCCAAGCTCAGCCCAGCGACATCAGCCTCCACCACAACCGTGAACGTCGAATTCACCGGCACTGGCGCGGGACGTGCCATCACAAGTGCTTCTTCCCCTATCCCACAGCGCGACGCGATCGCAGCCCCAACAACGCCAGCCCGCGGTCCCTCCCTTAATCTCATGGGCATCTTCGCCGGTGCGCCGCGTACCGATCCATGGATCGTCCTCCCACCAGGAGGTCCCCCAAGGCAGCCAGGATCAGAAGCCGATAACCTACGCCGCGCCACACTGGGACGTGCCGCTGGTCGAGCGATGGCCGCAGCCGACAACACGCAGAAAACCCCGCTCCCGCGCAACGTGGACGCCGTCATCGATCCTCATGGCTCACCAGAGGACCGTCGCGGGTTTGACCCATCTCGCGCCTTGCGCACGCGAGGGCTCTCGGACTCGTCGATTCGCAGCACGTTCTTGCAGCACGGGGAGGCGCCGGCGCCTGCTGAGGTACCTGGACCATCCGAGGCAGCGGACCGCGGGAGAACCATAAGGGGTGCACTGAGCCAATCCGTCCGTGGCATCCGTCCAGCGGTCTCACCCGGAAAGACGACGGCCTCGTCATCGGGTTCCGCGAAGGAATCGTCAACCCATTTCCGCGGGGTCTCACCCCGTTTTGGGAAGCTCATACCGGACATATCGTCCTGGGCGGCGGCATCGCAGGCGATGGATGTGCCCGATCCGGATGCGTATGTGGGCAGTTTGGTGTCTAACGCTTCGATGCGGCCTTGGAATAGAGAGGGAAGACAACTGTGATGAATAGAGGATT
The DNA here is from genome assembly GCA_003315845.1 of Lactarius trivialis. Taxonomy (NCBI): domain Eukaryota; kingdom Fungi; phylum Basidiomycota; class Agaricomycetes; order Russulales; family Russulaceae; genus Lactarius; species Lactarius trivialis. The sequence goes on from QFDV01000113.1 coordinate 48,341, forward strand.
TCCCCGTCGGTCTACGCATCGATTTTTATTGTACTTGCTGCGTAATCTTTTCGTATCTAGGGCGGTGTAGCCTGCTGGACAGAACTGTACCGTAGCGTAGATGGTGTAAAATAGGATGCATAGTGTGTACAGCTTGTAACAAACGCTGCTAGAGGCGCAGCCCGCTAGTATCATCGTGCATACCCTCCTCTGTATTGAGGACCTCGTGCGCTCCGACGCTCACGCTCGTGTCCCCTCGATCGCTCCCTATGGCCTTCCCTGTCCCTGTGACGCTCCTGCTCGCGATCTCCGCCCCGGCTATTCTCCCTCCGACGATCGAAGCTCCTCCACTCCTCCCGCCTGTCTTCATCATCATCACGGTAGCGCGAGGGATTGTTGCTATTTTTGCTCGCTGACCCCCGGATATGTAGCCCGTCATCCCGATCCCGATCCCAGTCACGATGATGCCGCTCTCCATGACCGCGGCCGCGGTCGCGATCTCGGCTACGTTGATCCTGATGATGCTGGCGATGCTGACGAGTGCGCTTATCGTCATCATCATGTACACGCTCCAGCAAGCTCGGGCCCTGATGTGGCGGGTCGTCCCTCAAGCGTATCTTCATGCCTTTCGTTCCGCCACCACCGTGACCCTCACGCCTCGGCGGGCCTCCTCCCATTCCGCGATTCCGCACGTTCCGCGAATTCCCGAACCAGTCGTCCCCGTCGGACTGTTCTTGAATCTCCAGCGCACGCTGCTCCATCCGCATACGGTCCTTGTTGCGCGCGCGCTTGCCGACGTTGATGGGCGCACTCGCGCCCCAGCCGTCACCGAAGGACTCACCCGTCTCCCAGTCGCGCGGTGCGCGGGCGCGCACGGGAGAGGTGGTGTCGTCAGAAAACGGACCGGTGAAAACGTTGAACTGGCCAAAGGCAGAGGGCGCGGAGGGCGTGTCGTGCGGACGAGCGATGTTACAATCCTATGTGGGGTGAGACCTCCGCCACCAAGAAGATGATCGCGACTCACATCACCGAGGTGCCCGCTGTCTCCGCAGTTGTAGCACCATTCGTCACGTGCGATATAGCCCTCCCCACCTTCGCCGAGGGCGAGCTGTCGTTTCGATTCTCGGTGCTGTAGGATCGCCTCTCGTTCGCGGTCGGTAACGTACTCATACAGTCGCCAGATCGTGGGGCACTCCTGCTCAAGGTGAATAACTCGTAGTCAGAACGCATGTAGAGTTGAAATCGTACGTTTGTGTTGTGGGTACTTGCTCCGCACCGATCACAGTTGTCGAACTGGTTAACCTTGTCACGAGAGTGCCGATTTGGACAAGTCTATGCGATAGTCAGATTAATAATCAGTTGAGCTCATGAGCGCAAAGGGACGTGGCAGACCCTGTTGATATGCCCCTTCATCCCACACGTGAAACATGTTTTACTGATTGGACAACTTCGCGTGGAATGCTCGTCGCGCGCGCCGCAAGTCAAACACTGAGTTTAAGGTATATAGCTTCGGGCCACAAATCCGAAGAAAATATATATCCACGCACGATCATGATGGGACACTCCCTGGTCCTGTGTTCACTCTCCGCACCGCAACGTTTGCAGACAAAACGCGTCTGCTTTTGGTCCTCTGCAGGTGTCTCAAAGTAGCGCACCGTCCCGGCTGTCTGTGTGCAATGAGCGACGAGCGGCAGTAAAAGGTGCGACGAGCGTACCAGGCGATCATCGTAATCAAGGTATTCGATGTAAGATTCCGCGTCCGAGTCCGAATCCATGGGTTGGACAATTTGTATTGGCAACTCGTCTACCACATCGAGGACGGATACGTGCGCCGGCAAGAGCAGCGGTGGGTTTTTGTCCGCCTCGGGCACTCGTGATGATGATGGCGACTGCGGAGCATCCGCAGCTCTAGAATTGAACGCCATGCTCGCGGGTACAGGGGCGGGCGCAGTATCGACAAAGAAGAACTGGCTATCTTCTAATGTGGGAGGAGGCGGGTCTTGCTGGGTATCCTCCTTGCCCTTATCCTTGCTCTTCGTCGAACGACGACTCCTCTTCTTCGTAGAAGACTCTCCGTTCCCGCCCTTGGCACCTTCTGCCCGCCGTATTTCGAAGACTTCGTCCGATTTTGCATTCTCAACCTCGACAGAGCCGCCCCGCGGTTCGCGTGTCCTGCTAGTCTCGCCGTTCTTGCGCTTGCGCGATGACCGCCCCTCGACGTCGTGATTGGGAGACTTTCGCATCTTCTTGGTTCCATTGTTGATAGG
>QFDV01000115.1:0-26278 GCA_003315845.1 Lactarius trivialis
GGCCTGACTTGGCTCAAGTTGAGACTGGCTCTGACTTGGAGTCAGCTTGGAGTCAAGTCATGGCAACACTACTCGGCATAGAGCAAGGCATAGAGGGCCCGAAGGGCCCTCCCGCAATGCTAGTTGAAATAATAAATTCTTTTGATAAAGTTACTAGGGTGGTTGATACCACAAATCGAGTTGATGACTTCCCCATGTGATGGTATAAGAAGCAAATTGTGTGATTTTAATTCCGATACAGGTATCAATATCTCACCAAATAGCCTCGATCTCAAGACATTACAATAAAAACGACGGATTAGGATTCCGTAATGTTGGCCCAACTGTTGTAAACGGGACAAAGACTCTTCCAGGCAGCTAGACAAGACCAGCTTCGTGGGTTACAGGAAGCACAGGCTGAGGTACAACTTACCAGTGGCGTTGAACGCTGTCGGTGTGTCAGGGACATCCTCGGCAAAAACAACGGCAAAGCCACTAAATGGAGTGTCCCATCAGTACAAGAATCATGGTGGAGGTATCATGACGGACTTGGCCAAGTGCCAATCGATGTGGCAATGGAGCAACCACGGACCAGGGTTGTCGGTGAAGAAGCGGATGGTGACATTGTCACCGGCATTGCCGATGCTCACGACGTCGCGGACTATGGGATCGACGAAGTTGTAGGACGAATTCCCTGCGCTACGGACCACCCAGAAGGGGTGCCCGTGCAAATGCATCGGGTGCTGTGTCAGATCGCGTTGTCAGATTAACAGCATCCCAACGATCGGTGCTCGTATACTCACGGGCCCACCCGTAGCACCACCGGGAATGGTGAGTTCGACACTCTTGTTTTCACCTAGACCATAAATGTTGCCCGCGGGAAGAAGATCGGAGGCTTTCTTTGCACCGCTCAGGATTTGGAGCAACACAGGAACAGTGGGAAGCTTGAATGGGAAGCCGTTGATACTGAACTGGAAACCGTTTGGAAAAGATATCTGATCCTCGGGTGAGACCATACCACGTTACAAGTAAGACGGTGCTCACAAATCCGACATCCAAATTGATGTTGATGTCCGCGCCTCCAGGGTGTGGTAAACCGGGCTACATCATGCAGTAAGAGACGGAGCGCAAGTTATTAGTGGGTAAATCTCACGACAGGACTGGCAACAAGTGGCTAGGTATGGGAGCAAGGGCAAGTCAGGGAGAAAGATCAAGTGGGAACAAGCGACTTACGTGGAGATCGGTCTCTACGAGCGGCAGCCGGCTCACGGGAATGTTTGTGTTGGAGTCCGCGGACGGATCCACAATAGGAGCTCCATAATAGCGAAGAATAGCTACATTAGTGTGGTCACTGAAATTGAGAAGCCGAGTCGAAACATGGGGCAGAGCACGAATCCCTGTTCGGCAGAGTCGTACTTGACTACAAAATACTACAAGCGGGACACTCACAGTAGTTGCCAATTTGTTGATCAGCTTCGAACTATATGCGAGTGAGGGAAACCTCCAGACGGATCGAAAAAGTTATGGGCTTACAACAACGGAATAACGTTGACCTGTCAAGAAACTGATCAAAAGGGTGGCAAGAATTGTTTCAGCCAGGCATACCGGCGAAGATCTCCAGCGAGTCGACCACTAGAGGTTGGACGTTTGTACCCTCAACTTCGATCACGGTAAACTGGTGACCATCGATGGAGAATACGAAGCTTGGGTCGCAGGACATAGAGACCAGGCGGAACCGGTATCTGATGCGACAGGCTGTGTCAAGCCCACCCGAGACAGGTGAACAGAATCAACATCCACCTTGTGCCTTGTGTAACGGACACAAGTGTAAGTGGCACGTTTTGAGGACCGCCAAAGTAGCGTCCTTTGCCGTTGATCAGCGTCGAATTGAACGCACTACAAGATCTTCGGCATCGAAATTTTTGCAAAAAGCCTTTGGACTCACGGGATTCCTGGAGGACTCGTCGACAGGTAGTGGTACCAATCTGAAAGGGAGATGACAGTGTGGTCTGAAGGAGGACCTAATCTCAACTGTGTACATAGTTGTCCTAGCACACCAATCTTACCGTTGTCAACATCGTACAAACCCTTATGAGGATCATTCGGATCCTCAATAATGATAGCCCCGCGCAAGCCATCGCAGTACTGGTCATGGAGATGACTATGATACCAAAATGTCCCCTGGGGTAATGTCAATACGAAATCGTTAACTCCCCAGAAAGAGAAGTACCGCTTGGTCCAAAGCCTTGAAAGAATACGTGAATGACTCTCCCGGAACGAGAGGACACTGCGTGACAAATGCCACACCATCGTTGTAATTTGAATGCTTCTGGAAAATGCCATGCCAGTGCTGCAGGGGAAATATAACCAGATTACGATCTGGCGGATCTGCATACTGGAAAATCGAGTTCTCACGATAGAGGTAGTCAAGTCCAGGTTCCTGTCAGAGAGCTGGTCAACGACTCGGATCCTAAACTCGGCATTCTGGTGAGCGCCGAGTCAGAACCAATCATGCAAGTCCTCCAGCGCAGCAAACGTCCACCTTCTGTCCCCGGATTATTGGACCGGGAAAAGTACTCCCAGCGAGTGTAGTTCTAAGGCGTCGGGTGCTGGGTCTGATATCACTCAGCGGCTAAGTTACAAGAAACTCACTGGCGGAGAAACCCATCTGGGGCGATCCTCTTATTGACAATTGGAAGGACAGCATCGGGACCAATAGAAGCAGAGACACCTGAAGAGAGGACGGCAAGAAAGCAAACAAGAAAGCGAAGCTGGGACATTTCGAGAAGAATTCCAGTGATGAGGAGAACCCGACTAGCCTGGGGGTACTACCCGGCGTGAGGTATCTTATACAAAGTCATGGCTGGCTCCAGCGTTCGATGTGAATTCGCGATCGGAGCATAAAGAAAAAGAGTTACTCCCGCGTGTCCGAGCTTAATTACTATCGTTGACGGCTATGGTTCGCGAGTAGACCGTTTTTCGCATTTTTCAGTGAAAGAATTCCTTGCTTCCGATCTTCTTGACTTCGAGCTAGTGTTGTACAACAAAGCAGAGTTTTCAGTTAAATAAAACCCTTAAGGGGTGTTAACCTCTTATCAATGTTTATTTTTTCGTGAAATAAAAAGTTCAAGTTTTATTTTTTATTTGGGCTGGATATCCACGGCCCACCAGTCAAACTCTTTCACGGATTACACAATACAACCCAAATGAAAGACACACTTCTTGTGTGCTTATCCTGCCCAGGAAAATCCACTAATATTGTGTGGTCTGTGAAAGAGTCTTGGAAAGAGTTTGACTCTTCCTTGGGTGGCATATCCAGCCCAAATAAAACTTAAACTTTTTACTTCAAAGTTTTTCGAAAAAATAAACTTTGATAAGAGGTTAACACTCCTTAGGGTTTTCTAAGGGTTTTATTTACCTGCGGTGACTGACTGACATCGCTGCTTCGTAGGCTCGTGACCAGCCTGTATAGCTGCTTCGAGCGGAGTCGTCCCATTCTCCCAGACGCTGCGCGCACGACTCCCTCTCAGGCATCCCTTGGATGTTTGCTCCGTTTGGATGATCATAGACGGGCCTAGTGCCGAAACCCAAGTTTCCAACGAGCGAGGAATCTCGTTCAACTGTTACTGGATTGGCGCAGAACTGAATTTATGAGACAAAATAGATGCACATGCGTCGCTCGCACGGGACCTCGAGGTTGCACCGGTGCTTATCGATTATCGACCATAACGCGGATTATCGACCATAACGCGGATGTCTATTCAGCCGGTCAGCGAGTACTGTACTGAGCACTGAGCTCTTGACCGAGTTGGTACAACCATACAGTGACCCGAAGGCCGGAACTCTCCCTCCCATCTCTTCCGAGTCCCCAGTGACTAGTGACCCCCCACTTCAAAGTAGATCTCAGTTGCTTCAGAACCTCGTTATGTCTGGCTGGCTGGTACACCTACGTTCCGAATGATCCGGAACCTCCCTCCCAACGACCGTGGCATAAGACCATAACTTATTCAAAAAAAAAGAAATCCCTTCCTCCCATCTCTTCCGAGTCCAAGTCCGAGTCAGTATGGGGCAAGACATCTTTTTTTTTCAAATTGTGCGCCTGAGGGAAACATGCCATGTGGCACTTCCGAGTCACGAACATCTTACTTACGGGTGGACTGTCTACGGAACGGTCTCCTTTCACCTTGTGTCACCTAGTTTAGCCACTCCTATTCTTAGTCAACGTTACTACAGTATAATTGGCCTCGACAACGACAACGACAGCGGTCCATCACGTGCGTTTGGTCATCTCGGTCGAGGAGTTCGGTCATGTTCGTCATCTCGGTCATTTGTTGGTATGACGAAGCTGCCTGTTCCTTCACCCTTTCCCCACGTGGCACGTCTTTATTTACACCGCAACTGCACTGGCTCATGGCTGCGGAGTGATAACTCGTGATCCTCCCATCGACTTGTACTGGTCTTGCTCGGCAAGGACCTGCTCACCCACAAACATGCCACATGCTGGGAACAAGTAAACCTTTCCGCCTGACCACGCGAGCTCGTGCCATCTTTTTGCGCAGCTCGGCGCCGCGCGTGACAACCTAATCCTCCGAGCAGCAACTCAGGTTTGGCAGCGCGGACTGCAAGAGAGGCGACTGCTCCGGCGCTGCCCAGTTCCTGCTTACCTTCCCTTCGGCTCGTTTCTGATTAGTGCCAGCAGATCAACGAGCCGTAACTTCGAGGTTGCGGAGAGCCACCACCACTCTCAGCCATCTACGGCACACCTTTTCCGCAATGGCCCGCAGCAAAGATGAAGAAGTGGGCTTCTCAGGAAGGGGAATGCAGACCCCACGACGGCCCCGGAGGGCCATCTGTGTATCAACCAACTATCCAAAGCCTCGCTTCTCTTTGCATACCAAGCCCGGCTACTCAACAAGGCCAAGTCCCTCCGGCAGCCCGCGCAGCCGGCCTCAAGATGTTGCAAGGTCAGGGCATTCAGAATCAGCTTCACCCTCGAATACCAGATCAAGGCGCGCCCCTCGACTCGGACGTTGTGGGAACCAAAGGATGCTGGGCCGAGGATTTTCTTGTCACTTGATTTGCGAAAAGATGCCGTTGTTATAGCTCTGTACATTCGAGCTTCTCCAGTGATAAACAGGGCTGCGTTTGATACACGATGCTCTGGGTGCACTACTGCGGTCACCTTCGCCCCTGCGGGCACTACCTACAGGGTAGGTAAGCCCTGCTGCGTTATCATTCCTAAGTGGGGGGTATCGAGGCTCGCTCACCGCGTCATTGATTCCTTTCAGTCCGGGTGCGGTCTTGCCTCAGATACCTAAACTCTCATTCCCGATCGAGAAGCACACGCTTCGACTACGCTGACTCACTGTGCCTCGCGCCGGGCCCATCCTGGCGCCACACCAAAGCTGACGGAGAAAGCAATGCAGCGACTCTCAAAGATCTCATCTTCGCTTGATATCTTCGCCTGATGTGATTACTGGTTGCTTAGTCTCGACTGATGGCTTTGTGATACAACGACCGAATTTCAGCAACAAATAAGCGTGTAACTTAACATTACTGATGTCCAGCGGGCCAACACTCGCTCTTAAAATGCCTTTCAGAACCGGTACGTTCCTCATCTCAATTCTATCTACCTTCACTCACTCACCATGTTTGTGCCGCCCCGCTGCAACGTTCTCATCTTTGACTTAGGAGACGTCCTATTTACTTGGTCTCCCCCCACCACGACTTCCATATCCCCAAAGATGTTCAAGGCTATCCTCTCCTCGACTATTTGGCGAGAATACGAACGTGGGAGGATTTCAGAGGACGAGTGTTATCGTCTCTCCGGAGAAAGATTTTCTCTTGACCCGGAGGAGGTGCGACGTGCTCTTGTCGACGCTCGTACAAGCATTCGATCCAACGACGACTTCATTCGTTTCATCTGCGATCTTCAAGCAGAAGCCCAAGGCGCATTGCGCATCTTTGCGATGTCGAACATCTCTGCACCCGATTATGCGCACGCCCGCGCAAAGTGCACAGAATGGGGCATCTTCGAGCGGGTGTTCACCTCGGCTGCCGCAGGGATGCGCAAGCCGGACCTCAGTTTCTTCGAATTTGTACTTGGCGAAATCAAAGCAGAGCCATCTTCTGTGGTGTTCGTTGACGACCGGATCGAGAACGTCCTGGCCGCTCGGTCACTTGGCATGAATGGGATCGTTTTCGACAACGTTAAACGTGTACGACAGTCCCTCAGATTTTTCACTGGCGACCCAGTGAGCCGCGGCCTGTCGTTCCTGGAAACAAGAGCAGGTCGTCTGGAGTCGGAGACAAACTCGGGCCAAATTTTTGCGGAGAACTTTGCACAATTACTCATCTGGGAAGCTACCAACAAAAGGTAAGGTCAGCGTTTTGAGTGGGTATCTCAAGTGACCAACCACACCCTCAGGGAGCTCGTGAATTGCGCTCATTATCCTCGTACCTGGAATTTTTTCAGAGGTAAGCTTCACTGCGGCGTTATGCTTTTACATATGGATAGGACTCGTTAAATTTTTTTTCCATTTCATTTTGGCAGAGAGGCCGGTACTCACCACGGCTGAATTTCCGCCTGACCTGGATACTACTTCTGTTGGTCTCATGGTCACCCAGCCCGAAGATCATGTATTCGATTCGGTGATGGACGAAATACTGCAATACACGAGCAAAGATGGCATTCCAATGGTAAGTGGACGTTTACATCCTCCGATGTGTATTTGCTAAGCCACTTCTGACAGACCTACTTTGACGCTGAGCGGCTGTACACAGATCCTGTCGTCGCTCTCAACGTTCTGCGGCTCTTCTACTCACGTGGCCGTGGACACGAGCTTGCCCGTGCCTTCGAATGGGTGCTGGGCATCCTGAAGCACCGGGCCTACCTCGAGGGCACGCGCTACTACGAGACTGCGGAGTGCTTCCTCTTCTTTGCCTCGCAGCTCCTGCGGGCCAGCGGCGACGCACATCTGCATGGGCGGCTCGCCCCACTCCTGCGTGAGCGCATCCTCGAGCGAGCGGGTGCGGCCGGCGACGCGCTGGCGCTCTCCATGCGAGTACTGGCGGGGATGGCCGTTGGCTTGCGCCTGGAGCGCGAGGTCGCCGAGCTGCTGCCATTGCAATGCGAGGATGGTGGGTGGGGTCTATGCTGGGTGTACAAGTTCGGCACGACCGGCGTCAAGATCGGCAATCGGGGGCTTACGACCGCGTTTGCGCTGAATGCTATCGCGGCGCTGCAATCCCCGCCAAAACTGCCGCCGCCGCCCAACACACTTCCCCATTTGGGCGGACATCATCGCGTATTAGGACGACTTTTAGCGAGGCCACGCCGGTGGCCTGGTAGTATTAGGTCTTGGCCATCTGTGACATTGTGGCTCGTTCTACTCTCTTTAATTCTGTTCGGCTTGATGTCTACAGTCGCAAAGTCAGGAAATGGTTTATAGGTCTTGATTGATTTTAACCAAGGTTCAAATCCCTGACTACCATAATTTATTCCCGACTACAGTACAATTGACTCATAATTATCCCCGATTATCAGCTAGGTTTATAGTAGTGATAATTCCCATTCCCATTCCCTTTTTTTTTTCCTTCAATTTTTATGGCTATAATATTCTTTTCCGGTTTTGGGACAAAGCATCCGTACTGCATTCGTCTGGGTCGAAACGTCGGGCCGAGATGACCGAATAGGTCCACGTGATCGACGGGCATCCTCAACCGTGGAGCGACGGGTATGACGGGGATCAAGTTAGGATTGCGTTTGTTCAATGGAATGACCTTGTCGGAAATGATAACACTGTCAAGGGCACCCCTCAGCTTTCAATGAAATACCACAGTTCGTAATTGCCAGAGGCCGCGCCAGTTTCGGCAGACAGCGGTCCAATTCCCCGCCGTCTCTCAGTCAAGTGACCAGGGTCCGTTGAACGGCCTTCGACTTCGACACCTCCGCACTCGGAGAACCTTCTTCCTTACCTTCTTCATAAAATCATGGAACCTCACCTCTTCATCCCCCAAGTATCCCGGAAAGAGGGTACACCTATTACGATCCCGCTTCATGGAAACTCACGAGAAAGATGGACGACGGGATCTGAAAACAAGGGAAGGGTACGTAGATCCGCTAGGAGATGACATCCCAAAAAAAATTGCGGCTGGAGAAATAGAAGTTGTGGTTGTTGCTGAGGGTGAGGAGAGGACGGTATGGTTCGTGTGGTTGTTGGTGTTTTGTAGCAGCATATCGGGTCTCTTGTTCGGTCAGTCCTATCTCTTCTATTCTCACCCACCATACCTAATTCGGTGACTTAGGGTATGATACTGGCGTCGTGTCTGGGACTCTCGTCACCATTGGTTCAGACCTTGGTCCTGAGAGCCTTTCCAATCTGCAGAAGGTTTGGGCTAATGATGTGGGTGAAGAGTGACCTTCCAGCTTACATGCGGGGACTATTTTAGGAATTTATCACTTCTGCTACCACGCTGGGAGCACTCCTCGGTGGCCTAGCCGCGGGAATGCTCTCCGACGCCGTCGGACGACGACCAGTACTCGGCATAGCAGATATCCTCTTCATCGCCGGCGCAGTTGGACAGGCAATCTGCCATACGGTTTGGGCCATGGTGTGTTCAAATTCATTGAGGCTGTGGGCTGTCTGAGGCTGAGGTTATGACGCTATCAAGATCGGCACACGCTTCTTGATCGGCTGGGGTGTCGGCATCGCAGCTTGTGTTGCGCCTATCTACATCCAGGAATTATCACCGACGCGTCTGCGCGGGCGGATGGTCGTCATAAATGTCGTCGCAATTACGTTTGGACAGGTAGTAGCCTATGGCATAGATGCTGGCTTCGCAAACGTCCATGGAGGTTGGAGGTGGATGGTCGGACTTGGGACAGTACCCGCGGGCTTGCAGCTGATCTTCCTATTCTTTCTTCCGGAGTCACGTAAGTCTCTCAATTTTTCTCACTCCCGTATCTCACGAACCCGCTTGGCATCACAGCGCGTATCTTGCTCACGAGAGGACACGTTGAACAGGCACGCGAGGTTATGTCGAAAATTTATGCGCATGCCAGCACAGAGCAGATCGACTTCAAGGTTTGCTTTTCCGGTAGATGACGTCCACGCAGCTGATAAACGGATATGGCTAGGTCAAAGTATTGCAAGCGGCCGTGAAGCAGAGCGTGGAGATTGTTCAAACTACAACCTTCTTGGAGCGTTTTCACTCCATTCTCTTCGTTCCTGTCAACCGCCGTGCCCTAAGTACGTGGTGCACCACAGTACTCCGCTGTCGATCAGATCTTATATTAGAATCTCAGTTGTCGCCTGCGCACTTCAGTTCGCTCAGCAGGCTTGTGGATTCAATACTTTGATGTATTACTCGGCAACATTGTTCAAGGAAATCGGTTTCAACCAACCGACAGCGGTCGGGCTCATCATATCTGGGACGAACTTCCTGTTCACGCTCTTCGCACTGAAGTACATCGACATCATCGGGCGTCGCCGTATCCTTCTCTGGTCGATGCCTGGCATGATCTTTGGCCTCGTTCTGGCGAGCGTAGCCTTCCATTGTGCGCGTTTGTTTTACCCCTTTCTCTTCCCTGACTGAGAGCACCGGTTTACCAGTCCTGACACGATACACGGGCAATGTCTTAGTAGATGGCACACGTTACTCCCATGGCTGGTCAGGCGTGGTGCTTTTTGCCATGATCGCCTTCGTCGCATCGTACGCCACTGGCATTGGAAATGTGCCCTGGCAGCAAGGCGAGCTGTTTTCCCTCGAAGGTGCGGCCTTTGATCCGGCTGCGGTGATGCCCTGCTAACAAACACGCCCGCACCCTCGCGTTCTCGTGTACATCCAGTGCGCGGTATCGGAACCTCCCTCGCCACCGCCACCAACTGGTCGGTCAACCTACTGATCGGCACCACTTACCTCTCGCTCATGGCGCACATCACCCCTTCTGGGGCATTCGGCTTCTACGCGGGGCTGTGCGTGCTCAGCTATACCTTTGTGGCGTTTTGCTTTCCTGAGACCGCCGGGCTGAGCCTCGAGGAGGTGCGCATGGTTTTCCGCAATGGCTTTGGTGTGCGCGAGAGCATGCAGTTACGTGGTGTGAGGAAGGAGAAGCGTTTGCACACGGCGGATGATAGTGCTGAGGGTGTGTAGACACATGAGAAGACTAGAGAGAAGCATCTGGCGCATTGATAGTAACATTGGTTAAGGTAGTAATTAGGAGCAACTAAACCAAGATGAAAAAAGATCGTTCGTAGGCAGTCAGCTTTCCTACCCCACACACACTATCTCTAGACAACTTTCTGTATCTTGGCCCTGTTATACACATTAATCGGCAATCCCATTTCGTGAGGAAGGGGAACGCCTTGGGTAGGCCCTCGTTTTGCACAAGTCGAGTGTCACGTGAACCGACGCGTATGACTGGAATGACATCTGGAATGACATCGCAAGCAAGATCTCAAGGCTTTCATGGAGTCTCATCCTACCGTGAGTTTCAGTGTATAACACCTAGCATTCTTCATTGATCACTACCCCAAGTACCCCTCTCTTAAAGAAACTATCGAGCAATACCCATGCACAGCAGGTGCAATTTTCCAAACCTACAATGACCTTTTATTAGGTGGGGTGTAAATCGACTCCTCAGACCTGGGCGTGTGTTGTGCAATCTGAACTTCCTTCCATGAACAGTACAACAGTGGAGTGAATTAGAGCTCGTAGATCTTCCATTGTGCAAGCGGTGTGGATTTCAGGGTCGTCGACCCGAGAACGTGAGTGGAAAATTGTCTGATCTTGTCCATGTTTACCTGTTTACGGAACTGACGGGTTTGTTTCTTACCAGAAAACCACACTTGCGTATGTCGTCCCCTGTTCGTTAGCCGAATCTCTATCTATGAGTTGGTACGTTGGCAACTATTTGGTGCTGCCTCAAACTGCAATCAAAATAAAACCCTAACGTTGGGTGTCTAGGCTCAAGTCCGCGTTCAGTGGATTCAGACATCCAGAAGAGTTATATTTAGCCATCAATGCAGAAGACTCGTCAATCGTGTATTACAAGCTGTCCATGGGAATAACAAAACCATCCATTTGACAACGTCTATCCGACTCAGGACAAGTTTTCAACACATTGGAAACTGGGATCCAAACCACAGAGCACCGGGCTAGTCCTATGCCCACGAAACACGCCTTTTTATTATGAATGTACAGTACAAAAACCATGGCCTGTCTAAATGCTGACTGTGGTTCTGGCGTTCGATGCGGATTCGCGATCGGAGGATAAAGAACAAGAGTTACTCTCCGCGTGTCCGATCGTCGACGGCTATGGTTCGCAGAGTCGACCAATTTTCGCATTTTTTTTTCAATAAGTCCTTGCATCCGATCTTCTTGACTTCGAGTTCTTGACTTCGAGCGGAGATATCCCATTCTCCCTAACGCTGAGCGGTTGACTCCTTCCCACGCATCCCTTGGAGGTTTGCTCCGTTTGGACGATCATATTGATCATAGACGAGAAGGTATAAGCCATCCTCTGGCTAAGTGTTCTCAGGCGCATGTTGGGATATCGTCGTGCGTTATTGGTACGATGAAGACGCTCTTTGACTCGGACAGACCACATTTTGCAACTTGGGACCGGAAATATGATATAGATTCCCTTGATTCTCTTGCCAGAATACTCCGAAACCTTGTCCGAAACCCTTAATTTGGCGCGGCGCCGTTTCTGCTTGAACATGGCGCGGATCCGGCGGAAGATCGAGGGAAATTTGAGGTAACTCAGATGCTACTTCAGCATAAAGCGGATTTAAATCCCCAGGACGTTGGTGGCGAGACTCCATTGTGCCTTAGTGACAAGGAGCGGAGGCAATCGTCTCAATCTAGTATGGCGCGGAAGTAAATTCTCGAGACAAGATAGATGGACCTGCGTTACAGCATGCAACGCTTGCACGGGATCTCGAGGTTGCACGGGTGCTCCTCGACCATGGCGCGGATCGCAGCGTAAAGGACAACTGAGGGCCGGAGTCGGCCTTGTCAGGAGATGAGGGTTTCGGTGTTGCACAGTTATTAATGGAACCTGGTACGAACGTGGACACACCAGACAACGACCACGAAACCTCCTTATATGCCTTCCAGCTCGTGCGGGAGAGTACAAGGAAAGCAATACCATCAGAATATTCTATCAGGCGAGCCCAAGGACTGCCGAAGGCATAGCATATACGGTACGACGACAGTACAGAGGGTCAGGCCAGTAGTCTGTCAGGAAGCGGGGACAACGGCCGGGGGGATATGCGTCATGTTCCTTCACCGTCTTGATTCTGTTGTCCCTTCGCTTGCCGTCGCGTACGCCATCGCTCATTCACGACCTCCGCGCTCTCCAATCGCTTCCGGTTTAATAGCGGCACGTAATTACCCTCCCGTCGCGTCGTCCCACCTCCCAACGGCACGTCCCACGGTCCACGTTCCTTTCCATTAGCCGTCCGTGTCAACGTTGACCCTGCCACTCGTGAAGCAGGTCCGTGCAACGGCGCTGCCGCAGCAAGGAAGTGTTCAGCCAGGGTCGCCTCGACCTGCGCGCGCTCCGTAAGCCCCAGCAACTGCGAGTACAGTCCTACGGAGCCCCCGTCCGAGCCAGCGTCGTCCGCGCGCCACTGCACGTCCTCGGCCGCGTACGTGCATTCCCACAGCACGAGCGGCAGTGCGTCTGCCATCTGGTACTCCGGCTTGCACGTTACGCGTGGTGGCGGTGGCTCCTCGCCATCCGACAGCGCGGCGGGCGGTAATGCCCGCGCCGCGCCGCCCTCGTCGTCGTCATGACCCGGGTCGGCATTCAGCAGCGCGGAGACAACGCTCGGCGTCTCGAGCCGCGCGCCGATCAGCAGCAGCACGGCCATGATGTGCCGCACCTGGTTGTAGAGGAAAGCGCTGCCGACGAGGTCTAGCACGTGCATGTGCATGCCGCTGCCGTCGCCAACGACGACGGGAGAGATGTCCGCACGCACGATCCGCCGCCGGAAGGACTTCAGCTGCTTCGCCGGGTCCAGCTTGCATAGGTTGCGGAAGTCATGCTCGCCAACGAGCCGCGCCGCGCCGGCGCGCATTGCGTCCACGTCGAGGCTCCGAGCGGAAAAAAAGTACTTGTAGTGCCGCGTGCGGCAAGAGAAGCGTGCGGAGAACGAGGACGCGACCGGAGCCCACGCATAGACGCGTATCGAGGGTGGAAGGATGGCGTTGAGCGTGTGCAGGTACCGGATGTCCCGTTCCGGCACCGTCAGCGCGGACGCGTCGTCGTCGTCGAGAGCGTCTTTGGGAGTATCTCCGCTCACGCCGGACACCCTGGCAGGTGCAACGGACCGCCTGTTCGAGCTACGCACGTACAGACTCACCACCTGGCCCGCGGCACTGACCCCGCGATCCGTGCGCCCACAGCGTTCCCAGCCGCAGCCCTCGAGCCCGCCGTCCGAGTCGACGAGGCGCGCCTTGGCGAGTGCGGCGAAGAGCACGCCCTCGACGGTCGGGAGTGGCGTCGGCACCGCTTGCCACGCGAGCCCGCCGTAGCCCGCGCCGGCATAGCTGAACTTGAGCGCGATCTTGCGCGTCGGGTACGCGGAGAAGTCGAATTCGCGCTTTGATTTGGAGCCTTCTTGAACCGTTTTTTTAGATCCCGATCTGGACGGCGACAATGGAGTCGAAGATGATGACGATGAAACCAGCGGCTGAGAGGGAGAAGAGAGAGTAGAAGCAGTGACTTGTAGAGTATTAGGTGACCCTGTTAGATCTCTGAGACGCGCTATGAGTTCCTCGCGCGTCCAGGTCTCATAGTCTGGTGGATCCGGAGCTTGTGGCGCCAATGCATGCTTCTGGGAGGAAGGGTGACAACTCATAACGCGGCGTGGCCAAATGGAATAAAACGCCGGAGAAGGTATCTGTAAGTATATTAATCCGGATCGCATTCGAGAGCGTAGTGGAAGGCGGGGGAAGCGAAGGCGAGGGCACAAGAAAAAAGAGCAACTCACGAAGAGTTGAGTTCCAAAGATTGGGATGTGGCTTTAAGATGAGGATGATACACGGTATGCCCTAGTAAAAGGCGAGGGCATAACCTTGTTGTGTCGTCCCCAGCCACCAATATTTACTGTGTGTGAAAGAAGGGCAGGATCACAATTTTGTATTTCTTCGAGTCGCGGGTTTGAGGCACAATAGTGGCACAATGGACGCGACCAGCGGCCCGGCCTCACCTCAAGAAGGCAAACTGCAGGCAAGGCCTCTCAAGCGGAGACCTTGAACTTCACCACCATGATGGTTATGTTCGTGTTCGGTGAAATAGCGCCATCGAGGCCATGCCTTGCGCGGAACCAGGAACCTCGCACCCACGAAGAAATACCACTGAACGTTGTACTGAACCCCCAAGGATTCCGCTCGAACACGCCAGGCCAATGGGACCGAAATATCGCTTTTTACCCAGCAGTAATAATAGTTAAGTAAGGCCTCCCTACGTCCGGTTCATCGACTCGCTCCCGGTGCCAGTGGCCCCGCCCACTTGGTCGCGACTTCACCGCGTGACCGCGTGAGCAGGTGTTTTTTTTGTCTACAAACAGCCCTTATTCCATTAGTCTGACCTCTGAATGGACAATCACATGTGCGTCAAAGTCTACGCGATCCTCGCAGTCCTTCCTCTGATTTGAACACCGTTCATGCGAGCGCATGAGTATGACATCCACGGAGAACGAGATCTTTTCAGCCTCGGCATGGGTTATGAGGTTGCTTCTTGTCACGATTCTTCTGTGTGCGGGCATGGGCCACCGCCCGACATCGCAATTGGGTCAAATAAGATCAAATGGGCCCATCAACATCACAATCCAATCGTCCACAGTGGCCTGTAGTCATCGTGCATTCTAACATGGCATGATTAATCAATGGCACGTCCGATACAACGCCAGTTATACCCGAAGTAGAAGAACCGAAGAAGGTTCCGCAGTGGGCGGTCTTGAAAATTTCGGATTCTCGGACCAGAAAATAGCGATGAACTTTATATAGATGGTTTTCTACTTGTGTCGATCGTTGATCGTCCTACAAAATCCGGATGATCAACCTCAACCTCCGTATACTTTGAACGGTATACTTTAAATGATGTTGAGTGCGTCGGGTACTAATGATTGTTATATCCGGGACGCACCTTCTTAGCCGTCCACTCTTAGCCAGCGATCTGCCGCATCCAAGTCGCACGAAGCTTCTTCCAAAGTCACTGTGTACTCTTCTTTGACGCCGAACCCTTGAATGAAAAAGACAGCTGCCCAGAATCAAGGACAACGGGAATCTGATGGCTCGGTGCACCTAGTCTATCGCACCCAAGGCTAAATCAATTCAGACACCCTGACACTTGGCGACGTCAGGATTGATTACCAAAGTATGTATTCCATAGGTCTACGGTACAAAGAATACTGCGGAGCCATTGAGTGTCAGTTTGACGATCGAGATGATGGACTTACCAAAAAGGAACAAGTGGGCTATACACTCTGTTATGTTATGTCTACGTCTGGTTATTCTCCGTGGTCTGACCTTCGGAAGAACCCAGCTTGTCCTGGAAGTTGTGATTGCACCGCGTGCACACGTAGAAAAGAATCATTCTCGTCTCCTTTCTTTTCGATTGATCTTGGTAAAAGACTGCGCTGCGCACGGGGGGAGACGAATGTAAGCGAATCTTGTATCCGTAAAGCACCAGGGCGAGAACATACTCCTCGTGACCACAGTTCGGGCATGCAATATTAGTGTGCGCCTAGCAGCGAGAAAAGGGATGAGTACAAGGGAGAGGGGGGAAGGCGCCACACGTACCAGAGTCGGATCTTGACCCAAGTCTGTTGTCACACCAGCTTGCTCTCTAACTAAAATTCCCAGCGCAGTCAGGATAATTTGGGGGGAAACTCACTTTGTGACGTTTAAAAGGTCGTTCCGATACACCAAGCCATTGTCTACGGTCTCGTCGACACTCGGGCAGATACGACAGGCGTAGACCATGGTGCGTCGTTGTTGCTCTGCCTTGGGATAGAGGAGGTTATTGCACTCCGAGCAGAAATGAAGCGATGCCTGTGTGATAGGAGTCAGCGATTCAGCATAAAGACATCAGGCTGAAGGTGGACTCATGCCATTTGCAAGAGGTTCAAGTGGGATTTTGAACCAAGTTTTGAACGCTAAGACAGTGTACAACCCGTGGGAAGAAATGATGACAGTGAGTTGAGTAAGCCATACTGCGTCGCCTGACAAGCTTGCTCAGGACTCTTAGCCTTGAACAAGCTGTCCCGCAGACAGTTGCACCCCCAAGGTCTTCGACTTCATTGACTACAGTTGTCGACCCCGACAATGCATGTAGAAGAACACATTTATAATTTTCAAGGCCCACTACTCCTGATACTGTACCATTGATCTTTACTGTTCCGCCCGTTTGGAATTGCTTGGACCGTCCAGAGTACGTATAAGGCTCTTTTCATCTGCGCCGTCTGCTACATTTTACAATGGAAGGAGAATACCCGAGAGTAGCGATGGAGTTCGCACACTCGTCGTCCTACCCAGGCATGAAAAGGGGGATTATTTTGTAAAGACGGTAACCGAAAACACAACTTGCTTGAAAAAACAAAGTTCCTGAGTCGCTCTTGGCAGCGTGCAATAAGAGACGAATGTCCAGGCTATAAGGAAAACTGCTTGGGCATGCACAGAGAACGACTCACGCTGAAGCAAAGGAGATGAGACGCGTCAAAGCTACTCCGCAGACTGACACTTTGCCACGTCCAGCTTTCCCCAAAACTCCATGTCACAGAATGCCTTTGGATGTGTTGTCCCCGACCACTGACCGGCCAACTGTGGGCGTTCTAGGTGATTTGTCTCGGTACGTTACACCGCAACAGCATATGGGCCATCAGCGATGATAAAATCAACAAGAAAGAGTCACGACAAGTACGCAAGACGTTGAGACTGAGCGCTCAGCGCTCGGTCTCAACGCTGGGTCTCAACGTCTTGCGCACTTTAAGTTGGGCTGAGTGACACGGGGACTTAAAGTGCCAGTGCAGCTAATTTGAAGAGGGACTTCGAAACAGTATTCGAGTCACAATGCCGAAGCTTTGACGACACAACTCCACTGGCAGCTCGCCTCCGTCGATTGCCACAGTGGAAATTCTCTGTAGTAAGGGAATGCCGGTTTCATCGCATTTCGACTTTGCTCACATTCAATCTGTTACTAGTGGGCATCTGACGACACCCGCCTCAAACTCGGATCATGCTTTTTGGGATTTCACAACGTAATCGAAGTCACAGAAATGAAGTAGTTCTGAGATTATTTGTACAAAATTGAGACGCAAACCAAGCAACCTGATATCCGGTGATCTCCAATCTTGGGGAGGCCCGACTCTCAATTGCACTAGTACAGAATAACCGGAGTGAGGGGTTTGGTAGTGATCTCGGTTGTTCCGAGCAAGACTTTCACAAGAAGTTCCGTGTGGACTTGAGGATGATCCCTGCTGAAAGTAACTGTGTCCACCATATCCTGAGAAGTGAGAGAATTAGTTTCATTGGGATGAGGACTTGGTGCGTTTCCTTACGCGGATGCCGTGTGTCGGCCCAAGATTGTCATCTAGCTCTTTCAGTGCCTCAGTGGCGTCAGGATCATCGCCAATTTGGACAAATTGTATGTTAAGCTTGTTCGCAGGCACCTGCCTTGCATCCAGACGACGAGCAAAGTCAACGATCACTTGTCTAGGATCGTCGGCTGAAACCATAGTCAGTTTGTACTCGGACGGCACCGAACCGACAGGCTACTCACTGGGTCTACCGTCCGTAATTACGAGAATATTGACGGGCTTGTGGTTGAGTGAAGGGTCCTCAATCCTCGGAACGTAGATATCCAGAATCTGCCTCAGCTTGGCGCCGAGAGGCGTCTGACCTGCTGCGATGTGAATAAAGAGCGACGAGAAGGTAGAGAAGAATAACCATCTGGGGAAATGCTGTTGAAGAAATCGCGGACGTCCACTTCGTTCTGTCAACCAACGAGGTCGGCGTTCGAGGCAAGGAATTCGAGGCGAGGAAGACATGTGACTTACTCGGAAATCGAGGCGGTAACTAGGATTGTTGAGGCAGTATATATCCAGACCTTCTCCACCTTTTTGGCGAGAGAATTCAGCAACGCCAGCTAGCGCGTCACGGGCTTGGAACCACAACCCTCCTCCTTCCATCTTCAAAGAGAATTAATACAATTTCAGAGGGTCCAAGTAGTTGTTCAAGACTTACCGAATCCGAGTCGTCGATGATCACAACAAGCTTGAAGTCACTGGGGCTAAACTGAGAAAATATACCGACGGAAGGTGAGATATACTCACGCAAAGCTCGTTGTAGTAGGTACGGGCCCGGGAGTCGGAATGGGGGCGAGTGCCAGTGGTTGGTAAACCCAACGGGTGGGTATATTGGCTTCAACGAGCACTTCATAGGTGTCAACCTGAAGCTTGAAGTTTGAGCCAGGTGAAGCCGACGAAAGGGCAGTTACTTACCTCGCGTTCTTTACCATGGAATGATACACAGGCGCCGAGTCTGAGATGCCGTGCCGCTTTGCCAAGTTCTACAAATGCGTTCGAAGAAACGAGATCACCCCAATGGCCTACCAAGCCGTACATGCAACTCACCCATGGAGCCCTGCGAATATCAAAGTCAGGCTGAGGGCACGGTGCAAGAAGAGTAGATATCAGACCTCATAGAATGATCGAGCGATATACCATGGCCCTTTGCGGTCCACACCTCCAATGATAGCATTGGGGGGGATTTCGAGGCCTTCTACGTAGACCTGGATAACATAGCCATGAACTAAAAGAAGACGAGGAGTGATAGAAGAAGCGATTACCCAAGCAACTGGGGAAGGGAATCCATTGCGTTGATATTCGGCAGTCGTTGCCTTTGCATCCGCCTTCCACTGCAAGAAAGTCTTTGGAGACCTTAGAACCTGAGTTGCGGGAGGTGGACACCCAGGGCTCTTAAAGCCCGCGGACGGGGTTGGAGGGAGTGCTACTGGTATAGCAGAGTACACGTCGGGGGAGTTGATGTTGACCTGCACCTGTTCGACTACTGACGGCGAGCGTTGGTAATAATCAGAACGAGGGCTGTAATTAGCTCCTGCGAAGGGGCTCGAGGGTGGAGGAGGATAGTAAGATGCCATGGTAGTACTTGTGCGAGCTGTAACTGCGTCGAAAGGATCGAATGCACGGGTCTCTTATAGATCCATAGACTCTCGTTTTGTAGGTGCCGCCTCTTGGGCGCAATGAATTGTCACTGGCCCAGCTCGCACATGCAGCCCAGTGGGTGCGGAGCGATCACTCCAAAGTGGAGAATCTTTGCTGCCAGCACGCACAATAGAAGCACATCAGATAACTTTTGCACAATCAATCGAATCAAGAACGATCCAGTGGAATTGCGGAAGATAAATCTAGACATGAGGAGCTGGTCCATGGGAGAGTAGTGAAGGCCTGGAGAACTTCGTATACACCTGGTTGTCCGCGAAGAGCGTCTCAGTCTCAGTTGAGGAAAAATGACGTGAGAAGCCCTATGGACTCCACCTGCAAGATAATTCTAGACAGGAGCAGGTCGATGGGAAAAGTAGTGAAGACCCGGAGGACTTCGCATGTACCGGTTGTCTGCGAAGAGTGACCCGTTTGAGGAAAAATGACCTGAGAACCCGCTAGTAATCCCACCTGCATGAGACCCTCACTTCACAATCATAGCCTATCCTGGCAGCTTGAAACGATGATGATGTTCTCTGGAAGGCTGAAGACGTGGCATCGATATCGCATGCGCTACTCACACACCCTGATTAGTACATGCCAGTTGTCAATGGACCTCTGACGGGACTTCACGCGGCCCTGGGTCACATCTGTGCTGGCTTCGGTGTGGCGCCTGGAGGGAATGGATCCGCGCATGACATGGTAGAGTCAGTTGCTAGAGTGTGATTTGTGCATACTAATAACTCAAGTAGTAATGGCTGACAGCTACAACGAATAAATGAAATGAAGGACTGCACAGAGAATTGGCGGAAGCACGAAGTGCTTCTCGTGCTTCTCGATCGAAGATGTGGGGTTCACATGTCCGAGGCGAGGTCGCGACACCCAACCTGTTAGGAATCCATGGCGCGGCGAGCGAGACTCGGCACCCCCATATGAGGACTGGTGACACTGCGCTTCCCCTGTAGTTTGTGCCCACAGGCAAACAACCGACGGCGGAGCTGTCTGTTGAACCCTTGTCGCAATGGGTCGTCTTGCCTGCTCGTTCTTCCTGGCTGTCACCTGTCGACCCATCCTTCATGCAACCTGAGCTTGTCGCACCTGGTGAAGATGTGTTCGGGAGGCAGACGGCTCGGGTCGACCCCTCCTTGCGGGCTTGGGTTCCCTTCGTGTGGTGCATTGGTAGCGGCTGCTTTCGGGAGCACTGTCCTGAGGGGTAGTTGAGGGGCAAGCTGTGACTGGGAGGCAGAGAGCTGTAGAAAGACACGGGGAATCGGACCGCGAGTGTACGAGGGCCTGTATCCGCAGGTGCCCTTACCTGGGGACCGGCCGTGTATTTCCAGGTGGAAGATAGGTGAGTGCCGCGTCGTTCTCTTTCAGTCGCACCGACGAACTTCTGGTTTACCACTCGAGAGAAGTGGGCTGACTCCGTGCGCGCTGAACCTGCGAGAACTGGCTGCACGCACTCTGGGAAGGCTCGCTATCGGGCCCAGAAAACCGAATGTGTCGTCGGTACGACTGTTCTGATGCCTGCGCATTGCACTCGATGAGCAAGTAACCGACCACATCATGGCATGCTGGTAGAGCGGGTGCGACACGTCGCGGAAGCTTTGACTCAGGGGCCCCGCTTACTAGTACCATCAGCCAGATTCCGACATTGAGATGCTTGCAGGGCCAGGTGCTCGTGCTCAAGCCGGAACTTGGTGAGCTTTGGCGTGTCTGGGAGAGGTGCGACGAGCTCAGCGACCGTCCTGGAATGTGTGTGTCGCTTTATGTATGTTTGGGGGTCACCGACCTCCTAGGAAGCATCCATGAGGGCGTGAGGGTGTCTGCGCAACGCGAAGGTCGATCGTGGTGCCGGGGTGGCAGATGCTCTCCTACTCCCCTGAACGGCTAGCTTATCTTGTGCATGTGTCATTCAGACTTAGGCATGGCGTTGTAAGGAGGCCCGCGGCAAGGGTGAGGAGGTATGTGGCCGGTGGGATTGGAACATCAGGAAAGTCTTTCGGAGGAGAGATGTGATCACCTGTTGGATTTGTAATCAGTCACATGTCGGTAAAGCTCAGATAGGCAACCATAAGCCCAGAAGTGGTGAATAGTGACATAAAGATGCAATCCGGGAAAGAGAAATGCAGGCCAGGTAGTTCAGTGGTACTAGAGCACCTGCTATATACCCAATAGGCTTGGGTTCAAATCCCAGTCTGACCATATTGCGCCACTACCCCAGACTCCCCAGTTGTATGCACTTTCTGTGGTTGGGAAACAGTGGACTGGAATGGGTAGCCTGGGGGTGTTGCTGAGACAAGTTCCTTGAGGCTACTAGTTACATCCGGATCCCAGCACAGCAGTTGCTGGAACCCTGATGTAACTAATACTTTGGCCAGCTCTCCGAGCCACACCACGTTCAAGAGGATTGTTAGCCAGTTTACGGTATCCCTTTCCTTTATGTCACTCTGTTTTCCAAAACAAATGACATTATGTCAAAGAACTACTATACAGGGTAAGAGCCCACATGCACGGCGAATCCCCATGTCAGGAGAGGAGCATCTGAGCAACACATGCGTGTCAGCTGTGCCAAACTGTCTCACACCCCGGTGTGTTACATTTCATAATGTTCTTGCCCTTTTGAATCTCGGTGATTGTGACCCCATAATAAAATCGGAGAGTGCCAGATTTTGTTGTGTGGTACACCAGGCGCAGAGACGAAGCGCTTTTCATCTGCGGCTGCGTTTGACAAACCCACTCACGGTAGAAGAGCGATGAACGATGACACAACACGCCCAGGTAGAAATTTTATTCTGAAATCATTTGTACAAAATCGAGATGCAAAGCAGGCAACGATGATCACCCAATCTGTGGCAGGCCCGACTCACTACAACTAGAACAGGGGCGGAAGAGTCGGAGACAGGTTTTTGGCGTCGATCTCGGAATTGAGTGCTCCGAGCAAGACTTTCACAAGAATCTCCGAGCGGAGGTGCGGCTGATCGCTACTGAAGGTAACTGTGTCCACCATATCCTGGGAAGCAAGACAATTAGTTTCATTAGGATGAGGATTTGGTGCGTTTCCTTACGCGGACGCCGTGCGTCGGCCCAAGATGGTCGTCTAGCTCTTTCAGTGCCTCAGAGGCGTCAAGGTCATTGCCAATCTGGACAAATTGTATGCCAAGCTGGCGCAAAGCCACGTTCCTTCTATCCAGGTAACGGGCATATTCAACGATCACTTGTCGAGGGTCGTCGGCTGGACCCATAGTCAGTTGGTACTCGAAAGGCACCAAACCCGACAGGCCACTTACTGGGGACACCGTCCGTGATTACGAGAATATTGATGGGCTTGTGCTTGATGGCAGGGTCTTCTATCCTTGGAACGTAGATATCCAGAATCTGCCTCAGCTTGGCGCCAAGGGGCGTCTGACCTGCTGTGACGTGAATAAAGCGCGATGAGAAGGTAGAGAAGAACGACCTTCTGGGGTAATGCTGTTGAAGAAATCGCGGACGTCCACTTCGTTCTATCAAGCATATGGTCGGCGTTCGAGGCGAGGAAGATATGTGACCTACTCGGAGATCGAGGCGGTTTCTAGGACTGTTGAGGCAGTAGATATCTAGACCCTCTCCACCTCTTTGGCGAGAGAACTCAGCGACGCCAGCTAGCGCGTCGCGGGCTTCGAGCCATAAGGCTCCTTCCATCTTAATACATTTTCAAAAGGGCCAGACACAAGTGGTTGCGCAAGACTTACGGAATCCGAGTCGTCGATAATTACAACAAGCTTGAAGTCACTGTGGCCAAGCTAAAGACATATACCAATGGAAGGGGAGATAAACTTACGCAAAGCCCGCTCCAGCAGGTGCGGGAACGGCGAGTGGTTGGTAAACCCAACGGGTGGGTAAATTGGCTTCAACGAGCACTTCATAGGTGTCAACCTGAGGATTGACGTTTGAGCCAAGTGGAGTCGACGAAAGGACAGTTACTGACCTCGCGTTCTTTACCATGGAATGATATACAGGCGCCGAGTCTGTGATGCCGTGCCGCTTTGCCGAGTTCTACGAATAAGTTCAAGATCACCTCAATGGCCTACCAAGTCGTACATGCAACTCACCCATGGAGCCCTGCGAATATCAAAGTCAGGTCGAGGTCACGGTGCAAGAAGCGTAGATATCGGACCTCATAGAATGATCGAGCGATATGCCATGGCCCTTTGCGGTCCACACCTCCAATGATAGCATTGGGGGGGATTTCGAGGCCTTCTACATAGACCTGGATAACAAACCCATGAACTAAAAGAAGACGAGGAGTGAAGGAAGAAGCGATTACCCAAGCAACTGGGGAAGGGAACCCATTGCGTTGATATTCGGCAGTTGTTGCCTTTGCATCCGCCTTCCACTGCAAGTAAGTCTTGGGAGACCTTAGAACCTGAGCTGGGGAAGGTGGAGCCGGGGAAGGTGGCCACCCGGGGCTCTGGAGGTTCGCGGACGGGGTAAGAGGGAGTGCTACCGGTATAGAAGAGTACACGTCGGGGGGGTTGGCCTGTACCTGTTCAAGTACGGTCGGGCGTGACGGCGGGCGTGACGGCGAGCGTTGGTAATAATCAGGACGAGGGTTGTAATTAGCTCCTGCGAAGGGACTCGAGGGTGGAGGAGGATAGTAAGATGCCATGGTAGTACCTGCAGCTGAAGCAAGAGGATCGAAAGTACAAGTCTCTTATAGATCCATGGACTCTCGTTATGTCGTTGCCAAATTCAAACGTCTCTTGGGCGCAATGAAGTACCACTGGCTGAGCTCGCACATGCAACCCAGCAGTTGCGGAGCGGTCACCCCAAAGTAGAGACGCTTTTCCTGTTAGCATGTACGATAGAGGCACATCCGATAACTTTTGCACAATCAGTCGAATCAAGAACGTTCTAGTGGATTCACTGCGATCAATATAAACATGAGGAGCAAGTCGAGGAGCAAAGTAGTGAGGGCCTGGAGGACTTCGCAAACACCTCACATCACGGGTTGTTCTGCGAAGAGCGTCCCGGTGAAGGATAAATGACATTTGAGAAGCCTTAAACTCCACCCCTTCACAATCATAGCCTATCCTGGCAGTTTGAGACGATGATGATGTTCTCTGGAAGGACGGTGTTGAAGGCGTGGCATCGTTATCATGCTCTCTTCTCAACTCACAGACCCTGATTAGTAATCATATACTGTATAGTTACTCTTGGCAATATCCGGGTGGCTGAACCCGATCATCCATCGTTTCGCGCCGTTTGAGACAACAAAGTCAAGATGGTCAAAGGTGTGTATTTCCGTATTTTGGCCGTCTTGGTATCGTTCTTACTCTTGTTTTAGTGTACAAGCCAGGAAAAGTACTCGTTCTCTTTCCGTGTATGGACCATGAGATTAACGAGGATATGCTCAGGTCGCAATCGTCCTCCAAGGTCGCCAGGCCGGCAAGAAGGTCGTTATCATAAAGCAACTCGACGATGGTAACAAGGAGCGTCCGTATCCACATGCCATCGTTGCTGGTATCGAGCGCTACCCTAGGAAGGTGACCAAGCGCATGGGAGCCAAGAAGCTTGCAAGGAGGAGCAAAGTCAAACCCTTCATCAAGGTACTTCTTCTTGTCCTTACGACCTTATCATCTTATCCACCACTCCCAGGTGGTAAACTATTCGCACTTGTTCCCTACTAGATATTCGGTGGAGCTTGAAGGCTTGAAGGGCATTGTGTCTGCAGAAACCTTTAAGGAGCCGTCACAGCGAGAAGATTCAAAAAAGCAGCTGAAGAAGTTGTTAGAGGAGCGTTATACATCTGGAAAGAATAAGTGGTTCTTCGAAGTTCTCCGGGTATGTATACCTAAGCCGTATATTCAGAGCCCCATGCTAACAATGCTTGCAGTTCTGATTACTTCTTTCCTGTCCTTGTTTTTGTAACGTCGACAAAATGCCACATACACACTCATGTCACTCGTGATATATGTCCGCACCCTCACAGGCCTCACAATCCGCATATCAGATTCAGTTTGATTATACGTCAGGCTGAGGCGCTAGCTGTCGGTCGCAACTACATGTTTTTCATCTCAACGAGTAGTCTAGCCTCTACGACTGCGCGTTCCGGAATGCTTTCCATCGCACCATTCTTTTCCACACACATTCCGGCAGCCTAAACTGCTAAATTGAGTCCGTTCAATGGCAACGACGTGGACATACCTGTACGCTAAGTCGCAGAAGTTCGACCATCTCGTCTTTGGAAGGTTGTCTATTTCCCAATGGCATCAGGCCAGCAACAAAATATCCAGTAAAACAGTCGCCTGCGCCAGTTGTATCCCGTATGTCACCATGAAGCGTGGCTGCAGGAAGGTAGAACATCTCCTTCGGGCTTTGTATCGACGTGAGGACGCCAGTTGCGCCCAAAGTACACACCACAGCTGTTGAGGTAAAAGCCCCACTACGAGACAGCCTGTCGAGAGTCGAAAAGGCAACCCTTAGAGAGTCATCGTTCGGCCAGGCAGTGTGATACTTTGCTTCGGTCCCCTGGTGTATGGAATCCCCTCCGATCACGCGAAGAAGGCTCTCCGCCTCGCCTTGGTTGACAATTAGCCAGGAAAGGCTTGTCCAGGGAAAAAGGCGTAGCTGCACGTCTGAAGGCATGGGCGATGGGTTGGATATCGTCACAATGCCGCGCGCATGTGCATACTCGAGGTATTCGAGTGTGGCAATCCAAGGAATCTCGTTTTGTAGAAGGAGATGCGAAACGCCGGTGAAGTGTTGCTCAAATTCGGCTTTCGTAAGATCAGGCTGAGCGTAATTTGCTCCTTTGTGCAAGACTGTGTGCGTTGTAAGCCAGATCTGTGCTATCCAACGTATAGGCTCAGACGCACTGATGCAATTTTCGCCATCCGTGGTAAGTTGGACGATAGCGCGGCCTGTGACCTCCTACGAGAAGAGTCAACGCTGGGCCGTTTTGGACGGGATTGAGAGCGTACCTTCACAATAGAGATGTTGGCAACAGAAACTCCATAACCCTCGAGATCACGAACGAGCCACTCGCCATCCTCTCCGACGGCGCCGACAAGGCTGACAGCTCC
>QFDV01000115.1:26856-43115 GCA_003315845.1 Lactarius trivialis
GGGACCAGCACGAACTTAACGGTCGCCCAACCTTCTTTGTTTGGTAGCACCCAGCCGGGCACTACGCAAGGTCAGGGTACCGGCCCAGGAGGTCTTTTTGGTGGAGCCAATCCCGGGACTCAGCAAACTGGCGGTGGCCTCTTTGGCAGCAACACCCCCCCGGCGGGGATGCAGAATCCGACTCAGACAGGTGGCACCCTTTTTGGCGGCGGAACAGCGCAAAACCAACCGCAGGTTACCGGGGGCCTTTTTGGCGCTACGACGCAGCAGAACCAGCCGCAAGCCGGTGGCAATCTCTTTGGCGGGGGAAATAATCAGCCCCCGGCGGTGGGTGGTCCCCTGTTCGGAAACACGACAGGTACGGGCGGGGTACAACCCGCTACGGGCGGTCTGTTTGGTGGTGGACAACAACAGCCAACGGCATCGGGTGGGCTGTTTGGGAACACGGGGGCAAGCACGGCCATACAACAACCCACGGGCGGTTTATTCGGGAGTACGACGCAGCAACCCGCGGCCGGCGGTAGTTTGTTTGGAGGTTCGACTGCAACCCAGCAGCAGCAGCAGCAGCAGCAGCAGCCTGCGACCGGAGGCTTTTGGAATTCTGCAGCTCAGCAGCAGCCCGCTGCTACGATCGGCGGTCTGTTCGGGAGCACAATGGCACAACAACAACCGGTGGCTGGTGGTGGACTCTTTGGTTCCTCCACAGCGCAACAGGGCCAACAATCTGGACCGAGCACCCTTCATCCCGTAAGTCTATTCGGGTCCACTGACCCTGGAATGACGGGTGCTGGCGGAGCCTCTCAACCACCAATGTCCGGATTGCTTGGCAGCAGCACAGGCAGTCTGTTCCCTACGAAGATCTCTAGTGTTGCCCCCCAAAATCAAAGTGATGCTCAAACTCAGTTTGCGCAGCTACAACAACGCATAGAGGCTATCATCGGCGCCTGGAGTCCCACATCCCCCCATAATCGCTTCCAAGTACGCTCCATTAGCCTTTAACGCTAAGACAGGATCACTAATGTGCTACAGCACTATTTGTATAACTTTGTCGACCCTTCCCAAGTACACCAATACGGGCGGCCAGCCAACGCCACTGATGAGTCCCTATGGCAGAAGGCCGTTCGTGAGAACCCCGACCCAACGCAGTATGTCATCTCGTCTGGCTGCCTGTGCCTTATACTTACGCTGCGATGTGACCTTACACAAGCCTTGTTCCAGTCTTGGCTACTAGCTTTGACGACCTGCAGAGGCGGGTTGAAGCTCAAGCTCAGCAGGCAACGGCACAACAAGAAAGGCTAAAGGAGATCCGTGCACGGATCGAAAAGGCATCAGAGAGGCATGTTCTATCGAACGCACCTCGCCTGCAAAAATTGGCAAGCGCGCAGGCTCAGCTGACTCACCGGCTACTCCGGCTTGTGCAGCATTTGCACTTGCTGATTCCCGCGCTTCGTTCTTCGTCAATTCGGCCAGAGGAAGAGGCGCTTCGGGCGGCATTGGAAGAAATTGATGGTGAGATTCGGCGGCCGGGTGGGATGGGAAGGATCGTAGGGAAATTGAACGAACTGTGGGCGCTTGTCGGAGCGGTGAATGCCACACGGGGCGCAAACTCAAAGGGAAGCACAGATGGGGTTGAGTGGGCCGTCGTGGACGAGGAAGGACTGAATCAGATTGTCCAGGTATGGGATTCCGCAGGTCACGAGCTCGATAAAGGGTGTTCTGAACTTGGTTCTGAACGCGTTTGCAGATTCTACGAGAAGAGCAAGCGGGCCTCACACATCTGACAAGGATAATTCAAAAGGACCTGAGAGATATCGGGATTATTTACGGGGAAGATGATGGACCTCAGGGTGGAGTGGATTCGAGTCGTAGCGCAATATAGTTACTCTATACTGTAGTTGATTGTAATTAGATCACGTCCGGCTCATTCCGTGGCACGGGCCCTGCTCGAGCTTAAGTGGCCGTCCAACACAACTCTCCTCTTCACTACCAAAATTCACGTCTACAAATGCGTGTCAGGACGCTAGAAATACGCTGGCACGACAGCAAACCCATATCAACCTGTGACTTTCAACCTGTCTTCTTCAAAAAGGCGCGCCCTTCTCAGGACAAGGCCTTTGCTAGTCAGTCCTACCGTCTGGCGACAGGAGGGGAGGATAATTATGTTCGCGTTAGTATCACCTCCCGTTGTTCTCTTTCGGGTCATTTCTGAATATAATATTCTTGCAGATCTGGATGGTCTATCCAAACATTACCCCTCCATCCCTTGTCGAGGCGTCACTTAACGACGCGGTTAACCCACCCACACCACGTCCCCCTAGAGTCGAATACCTCTCTACCCTCAGCAGACACTCCGCCCCTGTGAATGTCGTCCGTTTCAGTCCCAATGGTGCGCATGTGTTCCCATTCCTGCCGCCTTCGTTTCGTATTCATCGCGATGCTTAGGCGAGCTAATCGCGTCAGCGGGTGATGGTGCGTGTTATCATTCCTTGTCATCGCCTGTCGCGTCCGTTGACAATGAAGGGCGACAGACGGAATGATTATCATTTGGGCTCAGTCAAACTCACCATCTCAAACCGCGTATGGCAGCGACCTCAGTGCCGATGACATGCAGTTTGAAAAGGAATACTGGAAGCCACGCACCACTTTTCGGTACGCGCAGCCATCTCACTTGCGTGGTTTGGGCGTTTACCCTCTCCTGCAGGTGCACGACCATGCAGGTCTATGATCTCGCTTGGAGTCCAACGGGAGAATATATAATCTCTGGCAGCACCGATAATGTCGCTCGGATATTTTTGGTGTCCGAGGGTAATGGAACTTCATCTCGAGTCACGGCCAATGAGTATTCACTTGTTCTTCAGGGAAATGCATTTCCGAGATTGCCGAACACAATCATTACGTACAAGGCGTCGCATGGGATCCTCTCAATGAATTCATCGCTACACAGAGTAGCGACCGTTCTATGCACGTTTACAGCGTCTCTACTAAATCTGGCGCCTTCGAAGTTCATGCGGTGGGCAAAAATTCGCGTATCGCTCATCATCACACACGCACTCCCAGTTCGCACGGTCGGCCACGAATGTTCCGTCGAGAATCAACTGCAAGTGACACCGAATCCGTTATAACCACCTTGAGCGAGCATTTCAAGGAAGAGGGAATTCCAGCTTCCATTTCTGGTGCTACACAGCATCAGAATGTGCCGCTTACTCCTGCGACTTCCATAGCTAGCACCCCTTCTCAGTCGATGTTCCCCCCGCCTCCCATGGACAAGCCATCTTCACGGCGCTCATCCTTCAGTGGTTCCAACGCACCTAGTTCTCCAGCGCTCTATGCTCGCTACGCGCGCTCTCCTTCGCCGCTACCTGCGTTACCTGCCATTCGCTCTACAATCCCTTCTCCGTCCACCTGGAGTTCTGTCAGGTTGTACGGAGATGAAGGCTTTACCAACTTCTTCCGGCGCTTGACGTTCAGCCCCGATGGAGGTCTCCTAATGACCCCTGCGGGACAATTTGAAGATCCGTCGGTAATTCCGGGCTCGTCCCGGTCATCTTCCGGAAACAAGTCGGAAGAGGCGCGTGGGAGGAAGGGTCATCCAGACGTTGCCAATCCGAACTCGGGATCGTCTGTCTACATCTACTCGCGTGCCAACTTCGCACGGCCACCGATCGCACAACTTCCCGGGCACAAGAAAGCGAGCGTAGCAGTCAGGTTCTCACCGATATTGTATGAGCTTCGCCCTGGTGTATTTGGCCCGGACGTCCCGACAGACACAAAACATGTGATAGTTGAGAAGGGTCGAGATACGGCCGTCAATGTGGATGTTGGAGGTCCGCAGGTGTCGACACCCAACACGCCTGCACTCTCAGCGTCAAGCGAGATCCCCCTGATGGCGTCGCCATCCAAGTCGGCGTTGTTGGCGCCGCTCGCCGTCCCTGCATTCCCACCTACGCTATCTCTGACTTTACTGTCCCCCGTGCTCTCAGCTACTGACTCTGTGCGAGCCTCTAGCCCAGCAGTGTCGAAGCCGTCGACGCCAGCGCCACTCCCAAGTAGTGGCTCCGTTTTTGCACTGCCGTACCGCATGTTGTTTGCTGTGGCAACGATGGATACCATCGCGATTCATGATACGCAACAAGCGGGGCCAATCTGCCTGCTCTCAAAACTGCACTATGATGAATTCACGGATATGAGTTGGTCAGTTTTGTCTTTCTTCTCCCCGTCTTTGAAGACCAAACTCATACATGTACGGTGTAGGTCACCCGATGGCCAGTGTCTTATGCTCTCCTCGCGCGACGGCTATTGCACCATCGTCGTCTTCGATGAAATAATTGCCGCGCACCATGTCCAACAACAGACCCTACAATTCCAGTCAATCGCGCACAACCACGCCGTCCCGCTGACGTCCTCCTCGTCTTCAGTGCTGACACCGTCGACGACTCCCGCACTGTCTACCATATCTCTTCCACCATCTGTCTCTCCTCGGATGCAAGCAAAGCGACCGCTGACGCCAGCAAAGAGCGTTGCGCCGGAGAGCGACGTTCTCCCCGAGTCCGACTCTAGCGCCGCTAGCACTGGCGAAGTGACCGCTACTCCCGTTGATAATAGTAATGACGAGCCCGACAAGGTGCCGGAACCGCCGAAGAAGAAGCGGCGCGTTGCACTGACGCGCATAGGCGACGTCGGTTCATGAAGAAAGACTTTTTTTTAGCGCAAATTCTTGATTGTTTTGTGTCGTCAAGCCTTCGTTACCGTTGCTCTCCTCCCCCCTTCGGGCCCCATCACTCGTCTCTTACCCGTTTTAAATCTCATTTATTCACATTGCTCGAACCCCCCCACATGTGTCGTGTACCATAATCTTCCCATTTGTTGCGAATCACTCCCGTACCTTATACCTATGAGATTAAAGAGTCGTTGTCGTGTTGTCGTTCTGTTTCAGCAACATGGGTAAACTAGTGTAGTTCCTATCCTGTACATGTCCGGCGCGATCTGCCACTACTACCCGATCCCTTATGATATGCACTGCGTTCATTGAAATTCCGAGCAGAAGGTTCATATCCCAGTGGTTGCTTGCGCCTCTGTGGCAAGACAACTGGTGGGCCATTTTTTTCTGTACTCCTGTTCCACAGCAGAGATACACGTTTTGACAGCGCACGCAGAGTTTACGATCCCGACTGGACCCTCCCCGAGGGTACTACATCTCAGAAAATACGAAATATACGCCGCAATAAAGACGGGATCTATCAAAGGTAACTCGGTCGAGGCCACGGGCCCCGGGTTGCCCCCGAACCGAAGAAGTGAACATCCCCGCGAGAGCTACTGTACCCTGCTTTTAAATCACCGCATGCAGTGTTCCCTTTCGGACGTCTGACGTCGTGAAGGGTGGAGCCGGCTCAACGCTGGGACGCTCGTGATCTCTGCGCGGCGTGATCTCGAACACCAATACGCGGTGAAAACACCCAGAGAAGACGATCGAGGACAGGAAGATCCCTAGATGAAGTCCGAGAATGCGAGGAATGGAATACGAGTAGCAAGTGACAAAGCAAAATGCCACTTGCTCGCACTTGCTTGTCGGTCTATGTGAATGCTGCTCCAGATAGAGTACTCAATGCGTGAAAAAAACTAACCATAAGCAGTGTTGAAATTTTTTTTGTGCGCAGTTTTCATCTGCTCGAAAAAATGTTTTGCGCAGTTTGCAGGAAGTTCCGATTCTTCGCTGCATCACTTCGGGTGTTCGTACCCAAAGCTCGTACCCGAACTGAGAGGAAACATTCAAACACTCTTATCTCCTCAACTCACTCACCGATCAAGAGGGCACAAATAATTCTCGCGGATTTTCACAGCCGAAAAGCTACGCAAAAAAGCGACCAACTTCAGCATCGTGCCAACCGAAAAAAAAACCAGTACTTTCTAGTTGTTCGTTTTCACAGACTGTATGTGCCAAAACCATACGCCGTTAGAAATGCGATTGCCTCGAGGACCCAAGCATGGGGCGTGGGCAAGAACACGGGCCATCCATTTTTGAAGTAAGCCAAATGGTATGCGTATGAACGACGGTGCTGGCCTCGTGACCGGCCCCCGCCTCAATAATATGTCCGATGGATAATTACTGTATAAGATAGGTGAGGTGAGGAAACAGCTTATGAGAAACCTACGAAATTAGAACCCGAAGATCTGAGCTAGTGTCTATCTTTGGCAGCATGTCCGGTTGAAACCTTGTTCGATACCGCCACGCACTCTAAGTGGCCACTGTTCTAAGTCGGTAGATATGAAAAAATAAATTGCCATACCACCGAAACATAACCGCGTTGGGCGAACCGACTTATCGATGCGACGACCGGGATACACGGACCATTATTGTACCCACCAACCCCCATACCGGCAACGAGGAAGGCGTGTCAGGCCCAGCACAAACCCTTCTCAACGAAGTTTTCTGCTTCAAGCCAAAGGGAATGATGCTCAATCCGGGAGCATTGCGCGGGCCAATAAAAGCCGCACCATGAGGAGACTGGCCGGCACTAAGCTGGATGCCTTGTGGGGCTCCACCGAGTATATTGGTTTAGGTAGGTGTGGTTGGTGGTGATACTGCGGCTGCGGAGATGAAGACATTAGAAAAGAAAGGATGAGGATGATCTGGATAAGTCAAGCAGCGAGACGATATAGGTACCGATATGAGTTGACGGAAACAGTGTGACCCTTCGGAAGAAGACGTGTTCCTAAATTCGACATTTCTAGGTTTAAGCATTTTAGGTTACGCCCCAGTCGGATTGCAATCTGTATGGCACACAGGTTTTTCCTATGTCCCGGGTCTTCGACAAATCGGATATCCGTCCTAGTTCCGGGCCCCGCTCTGAGTGTAGGAACCTAAGTTAGTGATATTGCAGATCTACCATTAAACATAAAAGGAGGTTGATCGGTGCCGCACACCAAGTGCGGCACAAACGATGGCACCAGGATTTCGTCCTCGCAGTTTCTCGACACCCTTATCGATCGAGCGGGAGTAAGTCGTTCACATGTTTGCCTCGGGTGGGAACATGAAGAAGCATGATACCATAAAAGGAGTGTCCCAAGTTACACGGTGTTATCTCATCCCCAGACGTCAATTGGACGACCTGATTCATGACAAGGGCCCTCGCATGGTTCAGGACACCCACTGTCACCTTGCACGCGTTTAGCAAGCGCTGTCACTGTCATTGTTCGAAAGGCGCAGGACTAGTGGCACTTGGAATATCTGATTGAGAATCTGAGATGCCCGAGCGCCGATTTCGTTTTCTAGTTGCTGAATTTTCGAAACAATTCACTTCCAGCTCGGTCGCGTCGGCATCTGTGCTAATTAAAAAACGGCGAATCATGACCGAGCCGGTACTTACGCTGTGGTTGAGACGTTTGGCATCCTGGGGCGCCTCGGCCAGTACCAGCCATTTTGTGACACCAAATTACTGTAAGATTAAGTTTGACGTGCGTGTCGACCAGGGGGACTTGGGAGCGTTCATGAGAAAGATGAATGATAAGAATGAAATTGTCACCGTCCCCCGTCTCAGCAGGAGAAGACCGCACGCAGCCGTGAGGAGTACACCACGCCGATGCACGCGTTGGCACCGTCGACTCTTTCGAAACAGGACAGTTCTATTTCGGCCACTGATCCCGAACCAAAGTGAGCCAAATCAAAAATTGTTCATGCGTTCAATTCCTGAAGTGAGAAGATGGAACATTTTCATGCCCGATCAATGGGGTAATGCCTGCTAACAGCACAAGAGACGATACGGTGATGGCCGAATTTTTTTGTTCCTCAGTGAACGGGAGCGTGTGATCGGCTGCGGTATCGATAACAAGATGGGAGCAGCAATACGGCAGTCGAATCTGGGGTAAAAGAATGCGGCGTTATAACCTACAGTTGGAGAGATGAAGGATAAGCCTGTCAGTTGACGCCACCGGACGACGGATGCCTCATGTCATCGGAGGATACCGAAAGCAGCGCTTGTCGAGGTACGTACATGACCTGCATGACTGAAAATCCGATTCCGTTGGATAAGCCAGGGTTTGTGACGAAGACAGTGGAAACATCAAGGAAACAGAAGCACCATAAGTATGCGCTGTTTGCGAGAGCCGGATAAGCAGGAGTTATGCTCGTATTGGCGGTGCCCACATCTCGAAGCTCTGCGGAGAAACGAAGAAAGTGGGGCCGTGTGAATTTACACCAGGAACACATCCAATCGAGGTGACCCAAGGGGATGACCTATCAACCATACTCAGAAAAAGGTCTATTGCACTATGAGACTCTCCACGTAAAGAAGGCAACGATCTAGCCCAATTTCCGTTCCAGCTTTTCAAAGGGCGGAAGCACCTGGAAGGAATCTTTAGAACAGTAGCCAAGGTATCAAAAGTACTCCATACGTACCAGTAATGATGTCAACGAGCTCATTAGTAATAGCAGCTTGGCGCCCGCGATTGTACTTCATCTGTAGTGAAGATATCATGTCACTAGCATTCTTTTGCGCGTTGTCCATGGCATTGCGGCTAGAGATTCAAACGATTAGCGAGAATTAATGTGACACTGAAAACCGAACCGAGCACTGATTTCACAAGCATGTCCCTCGATAAGGGCAGCATAGATGGCGTTGGCAAGCGAGAACTCAGCAAAGTCCTTGGTGACATCGTCCTCCATCTCATAAGCCTTGAAACCAGCTAAGTGGGATCAGACAACCTTCGCACCCATAAGCTGCGTTACACACCTGCCTCCTTCAGTGCCTCCTCGTTCAAGACCTCCATGACGGCGGGCTCGTAGGACAGCGCAGAGATAAACTTATTGTGCACAATGGCAATGCCATCATATTCGATGCCACTCTTCACAATCAAGTCCGCCACACCAGCCGCGTCCGCGAAGGTTGGGATGTCGCGGCCAATTTGGTTGAACGTAAGAGAGAGATTAGAAGCAAGAGCACGCGAGAGTTGAGCCTTGGACTTGTCACCGATGACGACAACGGGAGAATCGATTGACCCGCCGTTTTCTCCAGCGTTAATGGAACGGCGCGTGGCCTTCGAAACTGAAGAATGGATGCCGCCGCAAAGACCCTTGTCCGAGGAAATTACAATGAAAAGTTTGCGTTTGGGAATGTCCTCCGGTTTAGCATTCTGATAAACCTCTACAAAATCCATCAACAAGCCAGGCCAGTAAAGGTGTGGAAAAGGCCATACCCGAGTTGGCAATGCCATACTGCTTCCCATTCTGCATGGCGCGCTGAGCTTTTGCAAGTCTCGAGGAAGCAATCATTTTCATGGACTAATACGCAAAGATCGATACGCGCACTGCTCTTTAGGAATTTCTTACTCACTTTGGTGATTTTCTCAATGTTCCGTACGGACTTCAAGCGTAGCTCCAGCTCACGGAGGGTAGCCATGTTGCGTGCAGCATGGGGCCCTACACCCGAGGATGAGGGCTGCGCAACAAGACGTGCTACCGCCTGTCTTGCGAACATTGTAGTAATGAGGAGAGAAAGGGATGTATGCGACAACACGTCGTCGGGAGGTTCGGGAATTACGCTGGCGCTATTTTAAACTCCGAAGCGGTGATTGCCGACATTGGATGGCACAGGTGTACATCGTCGCGATCTGACTCGTAACTTTCTCATGTCGGAAGTGCCGCTCTTTGACCCTTCGCTCAAAAAGCGTAGCAAGAAAAAGCAAGTCGCATTCTCAGAGGATCCTCTTGGTGCAGATGCAGATCCCACGGCGCCTGCACCATCCTTCGATAACACAACCGCCGGTGAAGATGTTATTGATCTAGGCCCCAAAACGGTGCACGAACAAATGAAGCAAAATGAGGCTGGCATAGACGATGTTGCTTCAGAGCTAAAGGAAGCAAAGGAGGATGATGACTTCAAGGCAATGTTCGGTGATTTTAAGAAGAAGAAGAAAAAGAAAGAGATCCCTCTCGAATTGGTCAGTTGTAGTCCCTCCTTCCTTACTCTGCTGTTTGACATCTGCTTAGGGCGAAGACGGTTCTGGCACATCCACCCCGATAACAAATGCGTCTACTGTAGCCCCCGGAATTTCGGAGGATCTCGATTTTTCCGATCTGAAAAAGAAGAAAAAGTCTACCAAGAAGAAGGCAGCCTTCGACTTAGAAGCCTTTGAAAAGGTGCTGCAGGAATCTAAGAGCAAGGACACCAATGCAGACGACGACGACGAGGTTCCTGACGGAGAGCATCTCAATGACATCGACGAGACTGAGCTTGGAGATGATGTTTTCGACCGCAGTGAAGCACCAGCTGGCATAGACCAGGGTACCGAGCCCTGGCTCGGAAGTGATCGAGACTATACCTACCAGGAGCTCCTCATTCGGTTTTATGCCTCCCTCCACGCTTCTAACCCGTCCCTCCTTACTTCCACCGGAAAGCGATACACTATTGCACCCCCTTCCATCCATCGCGAAGGTAACAAGAAGAGTATCTTCGCAAATATTAGCGACATCTGCAAACGCATGCACCGACAGCCTGAACACGTCATACAATACTTGTTTGCTGAGTTGGGAACGACTGGCTCGGTTGATGGGTCGGGACGATTGGTGATCAAAGGCCGGTTCCAGCAGAAGCAAATAGAAAACGTGTTAAGGAGATATATAGGTAAAAGTCTTGACATCGTATGTGTCGTTGAGAGGACGCTGGCTGACATAGGCGTTAGTGGAATACGTCACATGCAAGACATGCAAATCGCCAGACACGCTCTTAACAAAGGAAAACCGTATTTTCTTCATGGCGTGTGAGTCCTGCGGCTCCCGGCGGTCAGTGAACGCCGTCAAGACCGGATTCCAGGCCCAGGTTGGCAAGCGTAGCAGAAACCGAACCGGATAGGGGGTTGCACATATGACGAGGGACAGGTTTTTTTTAGCGCGCACCAATCGCATGTTGTATTTTTTTTCATTCATAACAGACATCGACTTTTGACAGATGACTCTGAACGTTGCCGGCTGCCGGCTCAGCTCACTTCAAATTCTCATTCACCTTGGCGTCCGGGTTTTCCGCTCCCACCCTCTCTCGGAATGTAGCGATGTATGATCTCACTAATCGACGTCGGCTGATCTTCAACTTATCTCAATTATCTGTCTAACATATGCTTCTGGCTTCTGGTTTCCATCTCAGTGATTCGCTTCGGACTTTGGTTGGTCTAGTCTCTATAAAGCATAGCCCGCCTTGAGGCCTCCGCCACCTTTGCGGTAGAAAGCGCTCACGTCTGCCTCAAAAGCCAGCGTCCCCGAGGAAGCTAGTGTCCCGATCCTTTTTATGGCGTCTTCTTCAACTTCTTCCTCTTCGTTAATCCCATACCCTACGGTAGATCCACAGACCGTGCAGACGTTCGCGCGTTCTGCGCAGCTGGACCTCCTCGATTTCGTGCGGTCAATGATAGAGCAACGACAACTTCGGGATCCGATGGGGGGGAAGGCCAGAGCAGGGGATAAGTTCATGGTGGAGGTGGACCAATTTGTCATAGGCCTACGGGAGCCCCAATTCGAGAAGTGTGGGTGGTCTTCGAATCCGAGCGGAAACTTACAGACCGTCCTTGCAACGTGTAGTTCCTGATTTTCTTTGAATTGCAGGTGGTTCATATGATAGTTTTGGAGATCGCGTGTACATGAAAGCGTACCGTCACAAACTAGGTGAGCCTCGACGCCCAACCTTCTGCTCCGATCCATGGGCTTAGGGGGTCTTGCCCAGACACACCTCCCGAACGTCGCCTACTAAAAATCGTTTGGTCCTTCGAGATCGTGTGGTCCGGTGCAAAGAAAATATATCGCGTGTACGCCTACTTTCCCCTCTTGGGGAATGGGCGAGCGCAGGGGCAGGAACTAATGAAAGCACTCGTTCAATTACACCCAATTAGTGCGTCTTTTTTATTTTATTTTTTGAACAGGCAACACGTTGTTAACACGCGCTTGGAAGCGCCCCGAGTTTTAGGTCCCGGAGGCACAAACATATTATCAGGGTAATATTCAGTCACCCTATCCGGGTTATCCGGCCACGGAACATACTGCCGACTAATGGGCGCTGCGGCCGCGATACGAGCATAGCCATGATCACGATGTATCATCACGATGTATCGGGTACATCGATGGATATGGTCACGTAATAATTCGAGAGGTCCCCCGGCCGCCCCCACTAGTTCTCCACCTCATCCTTACATCTGGAAGAAACCCTACTACATGTATTCATGTCTGTACTGCACGTATTTATGGGAGTGTAATATGAAGGCAGATAGGTCTCTGCGGCCATCCCAAGCGGTTGTGCTTGGGGTTGAGCTGACAGCATCATTGCGACTAACTCCAATAAGATAAATGCACCTCGCTCAGACGCGCAATGCGACACTTCTCGAAGGATCGTAAGTTCCAAGATTAAGCACTTCAGTGGAAGACATCGGCCAGGAAAAAAAATGGTTGAAATTCGAATGACAACGTAGTAAGTAGAGGTAAGACCGATTACCGCGGCCATGCGGCGTCATTTACAGAGACCCGGGGCGATGTAAACCAAAACCCTGTTCCGCATGAACTCTTCATCAATTCGAGTCGCGTCTCGGGACCAAATGGTGTCGATCGGCTCTGAGTTTAAAGGGAGGAATTGCAAGATTCAAACGTCAGCGGCCGAGCTTAGTAGCTACTAAATGATCAGCCCGCCTTACCGTCCATAACCGATTTTCGCTGACGACCCGAGTGAGGGAAGGGATCGCTTCCAAGAGTGGCCGTACACGATCAGTTGTGAGTGACGTCCGCTTTCCATACGTTTCATGATTGACCACGTCAATGAGTGTATGCAAGCTCGTGGATGCAGTCAGCACGGACATGAAGCTGTACTGTGGTACATGTTCAGCTTCCATATTACGACAAAAGTGGGCGATACTCACAATGTCACCAGCGGGTATGGAAATAGCAAGCCTCTCGAGCCCGTCACACCTCATGAGGCTCTTGAGGCCTCCGAGGTTGACTGTGAAGCCCATAAACCGCACGCCCCGAAGGTGCGGTCCGTGTGTCTCCACAATCTCATTAATGAGAGATGTGGGAAACCCCTGTCGTTCTGACAGGCGCAGCGCCAATGACGCGAGACGTGTGGAGCGCGTGAGAGACAGCAAGGAATAAATCAGAGAGTCTGGTAGGTCCGTTCTTCTCGTCTGAGATGACAATCTAGAATGTACCAGTTCAACCGCGAAGTGCTTGAGAGTTGTCAGGCAGGTCCGTGGCAGATCAGAAGCGAAGTCCTGTGGGGAGGAGGGGGATGGTCAGGTGGTATAAACAAGGTGAGTGATCGGACACGGCGATGGGGTCAGGGGGTGTCATCGGCTAAACCAGACAAGGTGTCTCCCTATCGCTACACCCGACTATGACCCCCATTGCGCTCCTAGGTGTATCAGCAGGATGAAGCGGACAGCCCCAGACAGATGAAGGTCAACACGAGGCGTTCACAATGTAATTCACAGCGCTTCGCCCTTAGATCGGGAATTCCAAGATTCACGAAAACGGACCGGCATGCGGGTGAAAAAGACACTCACCATGTCCCACACAGTAAGCGCAAGGCTCTCGAGGAAGAGGAAGTACTCTGTCACTGTGAGAATATCTACGTGTGTCACTCTCGGGCATCCAACAACATAAAAGCCCCGAAGTCTTGGAAGGTGTTGTACGGTACTTTGAAGGACCGTTCTATTCAAATATGGACTCGTCTGAGATGTGGTTAGCACCATTGACAACTTCACAGTAGCGAAGGTCAGCTGGATGATACGTTAAAGATATCGGCGCTATGGCGATCAAAGATAGTAAAATTCGCAGGGGCGTATCGATGGGGCGATGAAAGCTGTTAAGGCGAACGCGTGGAATCGACTCACATGAATTGTCAGATGCTCCAACGTGGACCTCAGAGATTCCGCCCATTTCGGGAGGGCGTCCATCACCGCGGAGCTTGCATTTTCGAGCGTGAGGCTGTGTAGTCTACGAAGCTGACAGAGGAGTTCTGTTTGTTCCCCGGTGAGGCGAGCCTCGATGCGAAGAGTGTGAAGACACGTCTTTGATTGGATGAAGGGAAGAAGAGGCGGCAACACGCTGCCGACGGTGCAAGTGAAAGAAATAAGAAATTCGGAAACTTCCAAAGCAGAAATGCAGTCACGGAGGAAGCGTGGGTCTGGAAACGTCTTTTGCTTCACTCGAGTGTTCGGGATCACCCGTATGTCTGGAGGTGTAATGAGGTCATGTACAACTCCCGGGAAAGTGAAGCCGACCGATATTCTGGACGTGTGTGGCCAAATCTGGGCGTGCTCTGACAACAGCAAAAGGGGTTACAACCTATTGAAATCTCTCAACCACGATATAGAAGGAGACGAGTGGCGGTGGCCTACTCTCGGATACCTCTTCGCTTGGCTGAGGTAGAAGCCAAGGGAGCGATACAACGTGGGCAGAACACCAGCCAGGAATGATCGATTGACTTG
This sequence comes from Lactarius trivialis, assembly GCA_003315845.1. Classification (NCBI taxonomy): domain Eukaryota; kingdom Fungi; phylum Basidiomycota; class Agaricomycetes; order Russulales; family Russulaceae; genus Lactarius; species Lactarius trivialis. The sequence continues at coordinate 41,311 of QFDV01000115.1, forward strand.
AGAGACAGCGGCAAGATCTGGAACAGAAAGGTGGGCGAATACTATCTGCAGGACATCGAAGTTGAGGGATTCAGCGTTGACCATTTACTATGAGTTTTAGAGCCAGCCAGTAGCCAGCCTCGCATCGCATCAGCACCGTTGGCAGGGACAACAGACCAACCGGGCCGTCGATTCCGGGTCTACATCCACCATCATGTCCTTCCTCATTGGTCCTGTCTCTGGGGTTCTCGTCGCAGGCGGTGTACGTCGTCCTCTCATGTTATACGTCGTAATCTCTGAAAGTTTTCGTCTAGATTTACTATGGTTTCTCCAATCTGATTGAGTCGAGGTACGAGTGTCTTCTCTTCATATTCTCAGCCAACCCAGATGTTCACGCTCCTCTGATAGAACGAGTAAACACCGGGATAAGTTGGTCACTTTCATGAACTCGTTGTACATTCCGCGCCAACCCCACCTCACAGCTTACATGTGCTCTCGCAAAAACTCATCACCCCCCCATCCGAACATGACCCTCCGCTGACCGCTGCCGCCCGGATCGTAAAGAAGCCGCTCACAGCATTGATCAAACAGAGCTGGAACGAGAAAGTTAGTGAATTGTATGTGCTCACGGGGAAGGGAAGTGAACAAGCTGGTTCGTGGGGGAGGGAGATGCTTTACGGTGGGGATGCCAGTGCTGACGGGGCAAACCAATCTCCGTAAGCCCAGAATCAAGACGTGGCAAATCAATCTGGCTTATTTCGATCCTGATTGATTCCGGTCATCGTATGCGGCCCGCTTGGCTTGAGGGGCGCAAGCTTGGGCGCAAGTCACTTGAGCATATTCAGTGCCGCACGTCTAACAGCTAGCGGTACTGTACCGACACGTTGCATTTCACGGTTACTTAGTCCCGAGCGACGATGAGTTTACCCCAAGGGAGCGACTCCAAGTTCTTGAATAAGCGATAAGGCGTCGATAAGGCCTATAAGGTCCTGTCATACAGAGTAAGCCGCCACAGGATGATGAGACCATCATGCATCCATGGCCATTTGATATGCGGCACCTCAACCTGGCCTCAATTTCAAAAGAGGTTTGTCGCAATTATGCAGCGCTCCGTTACCGAGCTCTCGACGCACTAGATTAAGCCATGACTCATTTTTTCTTCATTTTCTTCCGCGGCCTTTATCATATGTTTGTCGAGCGCCCTGTGTTGGTCAATGTCAAAAAAACAAGCGCTTCATCGTACACGAGGTTGGATTAGGCGCGGTTCGACCCTAATCGGTCAGCCAGCGTCACATGGACATGACACCAGTCTTGACGTTTTCATGACCGGTGAAGACGGCTAGCTTTGACGGGCTAGCCAACTTCTTTTACGTGTAGATGTTATATCGCCATCGACGAGTCGCTCGCCCCCGTACCTGCGTCTGTCCTCCCTCGAGGCTTGCGTGGCGAAATTTGCAGGGGTGAAACAAGATTCGCCTCTACAATCTCCAACATCCAGTGGCTTGAACGAAAGGCAAATTGACTGGGAACCAATTAATCAAATCTTGATCAAATCTCAAATCAATTCCTGGAGTGGAGCCACCGGCGCCCCGGACCGGCATGTAACGCAGGCCCGAGAAGGGCGGCAAATGCAACCACTAGGACCAGTCTGTTTCGACGCCCATCACACAAATAAAAAAGGGGGTGCTGAGGGTGGGAGAGATATTATGCTATTATGACTTGTTCGTGTCGTACGGTAATGACTACCGGACGCAGTGCGGAACTAATACCAATGGGCCGGTTCTTTGAAGGTGCAGACGCCATGAAAACAACGTGTTCCGCAAACT
>QFDV01000115.1:43231-55286 GCA_003315845.1 Lactarius trivialis
GTTGACCAGACGACGGAAAACCATAGTGGGGCCGCGTACTCACGTTATAGCTTTGTGGAGGGGGAGGTTGAGAGTACGAGACAGGTGGTGGTGGTGGTGGGAGCGCTGTACCAGTACTGCCCTGCCTGGCTGGTGGAGGTACTGCTGAATACGGGAACACCGCATGTGCAGAGGGTGGATATGTTTGACTCTGCTGTTGTCCCACGAGAGGGTAGGATGACTGGCGCTGTGAAGGCGGCGGCGGCGGAAAGTGACCACTACCGCTTAAGGAGCCAAGATCAGCGTAGGGATCGCGCTGCGGCGGAACTGGGGCAGCTCCATAAGGCGATTGTACGGTTGGAGCCAGCGAATATGAAGGACGGGGTGACGCCTGGGCTTGCGGAGATTGCACGGGCGGTGGGGGGATAAACGGAGAAGTATGCGAAGCAGAAGGGGACGGCGATGGGTAAGATTGAGTCGTTGGAGGGGAATAGTTTTGATAACCCGAGAAAGCAGTCCGCTGCGCAGTCGTCCAGGGACCTGGCGGAGGGGGGGGATTTGGTGGGGCTTGCCTGCTCTGTAGACTCATGGAAGATAAGGCTTGGCTCAGACTAGAAGGCGGCGGCGGAGGTGGAGGTAGCTTGGGTGGGGAAGACACAAGGTGTGTTCCCAGGCCTGAGAGGCGCTGTTGTGTCTCAGCTTGAGCGACAAGCGAATCGCGCTCAGATTTCCGCGACGATACATAGTCCTTGACGCTGCGGCGAAGTGTGGATGTCAATCCACTTAGCTCGGAATAGAACTGAAGACCTTTCCTGTTCGTAAAAATGCGGCTTTAGAGACAAGTAATGGGTAGGGTATGAAAGGTTACTCACGCAAGACCATCCCTGATTTCCATATACCTTTCGCTCGCTTGAGTAAACCTCCGAACAGTCTCTTTTTTTCGGCGTTCTCTCTCGTCCCATTTTCGTGCACCTTCCCCGCGCCCTGCCAAGTCTTTAAGTGCCCGCCAAAGCTTTGTGATTTCCTGGATCGTGGACTGTTGATGGTGTACTGTTTGACTTAGGCGCTGCTGGTAAGGGCGAAACTTCTCAAGTTCCGAAGCGAAGATCGTTGGTTCGACGGTCGGATTGCGGCGGTTGAGAAGTAAAAGATGAGATACGTCGTCAGTTTGGATCTAAAAAGGATATTTGGTGAACGCTTCGACGGTTACAAGGACATTTGCTACCTTCTCTTTAAGATCCTTGAGCGTCTGATCTCTTTCCCTTTCAATCTTGTTTAGTCGTCCGAGTCTCTCATCGATGTCCTCCACGAGGCGCGCTATTTTCCCCTTTTCTGCATCGTCCTTGTCCGCATCGAGGTCTAGCAAGCTTTCACGGCGATCGTGACCTCGGGCGCTATCCTTGAAAACCTTCTCCACATCGTCGGAGATGAGTAGTCGCACGTCTCCTTTTGCAGAATCCCATAGAGCTTGGACCTGGTCATCGGATGCCCCCGCGGCATTGAGCGCCTGACGGTGACTCTTGAGGTCGACTCGGAGTTCCTTGGTCAGGCCAGAAGACGGAGCCTGGGTAAAATGATGTTCATACTTGACGCGCATAGCCTCGCAGTCTTGACTCTCAGTATCCAGGTCTCGAGCAATCGTGTCAAGCTCAATGCGCACGGAGTCCTTGAGTTCTTCCAACCGCTTAAGCAATGTGTCCGCGCCTTCGCGCTCTTCGATGACACCAATGTCGTCGCGGTGCCGACGGACATCGAGAGGAATCTCATCTTCGCCAGCGACGCTCCCTTCAACCATTGCGCGGAAGCGTGTTAAACCAGCCTTGACGCCGAGAGCATCCAGCGCGCTGCGTGCCTCTCCTGCTGCACCTTCAGCTTTTTCGACCTCGCCTCGTACCAGTTTTGCTTTCTCTTCTGAATATACACTTGCACTTTCGTGGACACTCAGAGGTATGAGACGCGAGAATAAATCTGGGCCAATGACCTTCTGTACTTCGGAGGTGCCGTACACCTCTTGGATGGGAATTGCGGTTGCAACTACCGCTTTGTCGACAGGGGGGAGTGTCTCTGCGGTTGGAAGCACCGCATTATAGATGAGGTCGTTGTCGCGCTGAGCCTGTGCTTTACGTTCTGTAGAAAGTGCCAATTGCGACTTGGAAAGCTCAAGGAGTGCCTGGCCCGAGTCTGGCGGCAAATTTGGGGACATCTGAGGTAAGAACATAGTATTGAAGTTAGAGGCAATCTTGTGTGCTTCTTTGGCTGCACTTTCAGCAAGTTGGAAGCGGGCGAGGGCATCCCCATATTTAGATGCATCGTTGTCAGCGAGAGCGCGATGGAATTGAGTTACGGAAACGAAATATTTGGCCTTGATCTGCATATAAACGGTCAAACCTTGGGGATGGGCTTGAACAGACCGCGTGAGCCCACCTGTAGAACAGTAACCCAGTTCCTGTCAAAGATACCCTTTCCCATAAATTCTTTGACCTCTTCATTGAGGGAATTATACATCGAAGCAGCCTGAGATGCGACTTTGGAGACCAGAGCGTTGCCCTTCTTTTCGTCACGACACTTCTCCCAAAAGACCTCAGTAGCTTGAGCTAAGATCATTCCTACGAGAAACTTGATGACTTCCCGGCTCAGGTCTGTCGATGGCGCATGCAAGAAATTCTCGTTGATATATGTGAGCATCCCAGCACAGCAGCGGAGATAATAGAATGCACGCTTCAGGCCCTCTGGGTCTGAGCGGCTCTGAGCGGCAGCTATTGCGGAGTGGGTAGCGGCAATCTGGAATATGACTGACGCCTTCTCGTAAGCCAGAGATGTTTGGACAATGAGCTTGTTGGTGAAGGCATCGCGCCAAGGAAAGTTGACTCGAATCTCCGGAAAGCGAAGCTCGAGGAGCTCGAGTTGCCCAAAGTATTTGTAGAGTAGATCGCGGGCTAAACTGTGTTGGTTGATGGTGCCCCAAGAAGGGCAATCGAGCGCACCTGTCATGTCACTCCCAGCTCCTTTGACGGCATCTTGTCGACACCTCTGAAGAGATGCACACTCGGTTGCATAGTTGTCAGGATCTTCTCCGTACGACTGAGAGATCGCACTTCGAATTGGCGACGTCCAGTCGACTTCGTCCGTACCCTTCCTTGAGACTGAGATCATGGGGGATTGTGACGTCATTGTGAAGCAGCCCTCCAAGTAAAGAGCGACGTGACTACCAATTGAAGAACAATAAAGAGAATGCGAGAACGGAAGACACACACACCGTGTGTGAGTACACCAATTACTGCGGGGCTTTTGCTGGGCACGTGACGAGAAACATTACTGTAGTTGCGCGAAAGACGTCGGCAAGACGTCGCGAATTTATCAAGGAATTTATAGAACGTCCTCGTTACGACTGCAAAAACTGTTTGGAGGCTCAATAAAATGGGTTCATTGTAAAGTGATTTTAACTTTGCAGTCTTATCCGCTATGTCGTGAGATTGACTAGAGACGTAATGTATATTCAAATAAGTTCTATGACATCCACACTGGCACCTCAGAGCAACTGACGCCCTACACGTAGACATCTAGACCTATCGCAGAACCGAGCACTTGCAAAAAAATAAAGACTTCGACAACCGAAGGTAGTAGCCACTGCCGTCGCAAAATGTCGCCAAGTGGTAGTGGGCGGAGAAAAAAATTCAGTTAGATCGAGGTACTCTTTCGTATGTGCAAGGTGGGAACGGACTGCATTGAGAGTGGGAGTAGAGCGACGAGAAAATAAAAAAAAGACTAAGACTCGGAGTCGAGAGAACGAACCACGGATAGAAACGATAGAGAAAGGCTCTTCGAAAACCAGATTCCCGCGCTAGTAAAGAGCGCATGTGCGACTGGCTCTGTCTAAGCAGCATGGGGGAATATCTGAGACGACGCGTAGGATGTTCAATGCTTACAGCGCAGCACATAACCATGACGAGACGAAGTCAACTCGGGAGACAGACGTTAGGCAGCTACTCACGCAGTTCCAGAACCACATCCAGCCCACGTAGTGCTCTACAAAATCATGATGGCGACGACTATAATCCTCGGACGGGGTGGCCTAGTAGACTATCTGGCTATCACATTCGCCTGAGGTTGCCAGTGAAACAGCTGCCCAGTGGCAAAGATTGAGAGACAAAAGAACCCGCTAAAACGCACTTCCGTGCTGATACTGTCAGTACCTGAGTGGTATGTCTGAAAGCCGCATGGTAAATGTTCAGCAACACAGCCTCTGATCATCTTGTCTTGCGGCCTCGTGTGGTTTGCCTCGTGTAGTCCATGACGCAGTTTAGTTTAGATCGAGGGTGTCATTCATCATTCATGTGACTTCTGCTTCCGTCAGCAATTGAACCACTGCAAAGCTACAACTCACTTCAAGTTCACCTAGTACAAGCTCGGATAACAGTGGATCGTCCTGCGCAACCTAGTCATTTTCACCGAATGGAATACTGCAGCTGCGCGAGCTTCACGCATGTTGAAACACTGCAGTTATCATCCTGCATTCTCGGAGTGTTAGTGGGCTCATCGATGCCTCATTGGTCCCACGTGCCCGGTCTCGTTCACAAGTCAAACCGGAATCGGGGACTGGTGTTCTGCATTGCACCCACGAGGCAAGAACTGCGATAGTAAAAACCATCGATGTGAGCCGCTTTCCGTCCGCATCATCTCTCTTCTAACAATCACCACCTCTGCCATGCAAGGTTCATCCACCGACTCTAAGGGATCCGGCCGCTTCCAGCTGGGCTTCAGCGCACTCCCTCAGTATGGCTTCGGTCCCGATCTTACTTTTGACTCGCTAGTCGAGCATAACCCCTTCCTCTTCCGCGTATACACGCCGAAGGCTCTTTCCCCCTTCTTCGATAGCTCTGAGCCGTTCTTCATTAGTCAAAAATTCAAGAATAGTTATCGCTACACTGTGCAAGACTTCCAGGGTATGAGCCCGTCATCGACACTACCCGATCAGTCTGCAATACCCAACTCATATGCTGACGTGGCCAACCATATGGATTGGACAAAGAAATCGTCGTCTCCCTTCGTCACCACCTCATTCAGCTTTGCCTGGGCTATATGGGAGGCAACTCGGCGTTACAAGAGCAATCCTAAGCAGGCGATAGAGATCGCTGTAATCGACGCGAAGGCGGTCGCAGGGCGAGCTGTCACGGCGTTGGAGTTGTTACGGAATGGCTCACCGAAAGAGTGAGTTTTCGTAAACTTCCAGGCATACGATGCTAACTGTTAATCTAGGCGGCATCAGGACCACTGGAAGTGGTACCGATTTGCAACCGAAGCGCAGGATGTTCTTATCCATGGCTATGTTCCAGGGACAGCCGTGTTAGCTTCTATCCCCATCCTGTCCATCATTCCGAAACTCCCGTCTTACTTCCTGGACCCTAATTCCGACGAGGAAGACAAAAGTTTCTTCAGTAACCTCACCTGGGACGTAACGCAACAACGATCGGGATATCAGCAATTCTGCCAGCAGATGTCGGAACAATTTTTGCGCTCATCAGCAGAAGTGCGTTTACGCGACACGACTACAAGTTCTGTGCGCCTTGCAATGTGCTTCCTTCGGCCCTGGTTCCAAAAACATGCTTTGAAGGACTTCCAGGGAGCTGTCGATAATGTCGCAGAGCTGGCTTACATCATCGCACGCTGGCCGGGTCAGTGGTGGGTTCGGGAGCACACGGAGATCTGGGATCTCATACAGTCCATGGTCCACGTCATCGGAGAAGAAGTGCGGGACGCGCAGCGGATCCACGCGCTCAACGAAGTTACCCGACTGCAAGGTGTTGTCAGCGAGCTGCAACTCCTCACAGACGAATATATGTCGGTGCACTCCCGGTCTGGGTCGGAGGACTCTGCAGACGAGGCCGATCCTCCTGAGTCTTCATCCGCACCCGTTTCAGCTCCTGCCCCTCTCGTTCCGCTGGAAGACCCACAAACCCTTCCGGGACATGCTCCATCGACGGTCGAGACGGCATCGTGCGTCCTCACAAGCTTTCTATTCGGGGCATTTGCCGCATTATTCGTCGTCAATTCCCAGAGACGAGACCTGGCACTCCATTTCACCTGACAACCTGTCCCACGCGGATTCAGAAACCGAATCCGACGAGTCGTTGGATACGGACTCGAGTTGCTCGAGCTGCTCAAGCATCGCATCGTTCAGCACCTTAGAGGATATGCCTCAGGAGGCAAATTGGAGAAGGACGTAGGGGAACATCGTTGTAGGATGAGTGGTCTTGGCTGAGTTAATCTTATTCCTTTGGTTTTCTTTCGTGCTGTATTCTTTTTCATCATCACTGTACTGGCTCTTGTTGTATCAATGGAATTATTTATTAATCTGTGCGTTCCATTAAGCACAGCAGAATCTGTCAAGTGATGCGGGATGGTCTTGTGCGTGTCCAGCCAGGATCACGGCACGAAGCCTGAGATTGTCCTGCAGTTCCGCCCAATTCTTTCTATCTTGAAGTTAGCGAATACTGCAACAATTCAGGAGCCCAATCCATTTCATCAAAAGGATCGTTGAGTCAAATCGCAGGAGCGCAGGAACACCAACACCAACAGATGATGCGCCGGCCCGGCGCCCATCACATTTGCAACACTCTCAGGCTTTCAGGCGCTTACAGTGATTTCACCAGCAAAGCCAAGCGCCGAAGTTGCCAACGCAATGAGTGCTTCTGATATGTATCAAACCGCGGCTCCACATCCTCACTGGCATCAGCGCCGAATGTTACTTGACGCAGCTGATGTGTACTATGAGTACTCTAATATTCGAGTAAGTCAATGTGGCCGGTCTACAGCTTTTTGCTATGTACAACAGTATAGGTAGCAAGGTTTCAGTCGGCGACAACTTGAACGTCGACACCTAGTATAAATCTTCGTTATATCGTAAAATAGATGCAAGAATGGATGATCGCTACAATGGCGACTGCGCGTTTACATGTACTGCTACGTGTATTGCATCATGATCAAATTCAAGGCTTCAACTTGGAACTACAGTAGGTCAGAGCGGATCGCATGGGCGGTGTCCATGGCCACCGACTCACTGCACTTCTTTTCGCCAATCACCGAATCAGAAGCTCTAATGGTCAGTCCTACTGTAACTGCGGTTACGATACATCACTCTGCAGTCAACGACCCCGTCAATCCTCTTGGTCCCCATCCAGAGCCGGCTCCCGTGGATCTAACTGCTAGTAATGGCCTACTTGCTCATTATCCTGTCCTTCCTTTTCCATTACGGACTCGGGAGAGCTCAGCAAACTCTCTTCCCTGCCGCAATTCCGCTGGCGGTTCGCTCACCATATCTCAGTTGTTGGGATCAAACCACCAATGGGACGAACCTAGCAGCACTATGGCCAACGACCTCTAACCCAACACAAGTACGTTGTCTTCCCTTCGCTGGTCGTGGCAACTAAAGTCATAGTCTCTCAGATACTTGGCTGGGCCGTCCTCGTGCGCATCGACGGATTAACCTATTCTTTCTTGGGGGACTTTCCAAGTTCTGGCCTGAATGGCACTGTGAATGTCACCGACACGGTTATCACTCCTACACAGACCGTGGTTGCTGCGCAAGCCGGGCCCATGCAAGTTAATCTTACTTTCCTGAACCCGATCGAGGTTCGTAATCACCTATTAGCCCTATTATCTCCGCTGACGCCTTCTTCCTTTCAGCCCGGAAATTGGGTCAAGCAATCAATCCCGTTCTCATACCTGGCATTATCTGCAAAATCGCTGGACGGTGCAGCTCATACTGTGCAGGCGTATTCGGACGTCAGTGGAGGTGCATGAATTCACTCTTCGCGCATATACGTGTCCTAAAGCCGTCGTAGAATGGAATTCAGGGGATCGAAGCCAGGTGATAATCTGGAGTACGACGTCCCACAGCGATGTCGTCTACCATACGGTCAGACTGCAGAATCCAATCATTTTCGACGAAATCAGCAGCATGGCGGAATGGGGTTCGTTCTATTACGCCATGAAGAGCGTGAGTGGCAATGGTGTCATCTGGGTTTCATCACTCATGGTCAGTGGTCTAGGCAAATAACGTCACATTCAAGATAGCTCAGAATTCTCGTCAATTATTTGTGCTCAATGGGGTGCTGGACAACCAAACGGACCCAAATTTTCGTTCCATCAGTCCTAACTTCGCGGTCTTTGCCATATCGCGCGACCTAGGCCTCATCCAAGCCACCGAGGATCCCGTCGTCTGGGCTGTCGGACTCACCACGGACCCAGTCATCAATTACACAACTCTTTCTGGGGCTTCTCCTCGTAGCTTATTCTACAAGACCCAGTATTCTGATGACACGTCCTTAGTCAGTGTCCACATTCATGGGGATTAGGGCATCTCACACCGTTCCTTAGATCATTGACTTCCTTGGTGATTTCGCAAATGCGTCTTCAAGAGCCCAGAACCTAGACCAGAAGATACTCCAAGGCGCTGCATCTGTCTCAAGCCTTCTCGGAGATTTGGTGTCCCTCGCAACTGCACAAGTGTATGGCAGCACCCAACTCACAATTGGGACTGACGCAAGTGGTAACTACAATACGTCAGATGTCATGATGTTCATGAAGAATATTGGTGGATCGAAAACAAAGTAAGTTCACGCCACTTCCTGGCGCGTCGAGTCAGAGACAGATCGTGGTCTTTTCAAGCCGAGTGAACGCCGTCGAGACACTATATTCGGCATTCCCTGCGTTCATGTACATCGATCCTACACTAGGTAGACTCCTTCTCGAGCCTCTTTTTGAGCTCCAAGCGACTCCCAACTACACCATCCCCTACGCTGCTGCTGATCTAGGTGCGTTTCAAAAATCGGAGATTTTGGAAGCATCGATTGCTGAGGATGTGAAGGATCGAGTTACCCCAACGTCACAATCAGTAATTCCAACCACGACCAAGGAGTCGAACGTCTGTATCTTCCTTTTGGGTATCTCCCGGCACTGATGTATTCCTGATCCGTTCACAGAGTCTGGGAATATGTTGATCATGACCTACGCCCAAGCTCGTGCGAGTGGCGATGGCAGCCTCATAAGCAGATACGTGCGTACGGAACTCCTATCCACACCTGTCAATGACCAATGATACCCGACAGTATACTCTGCTGACTTCCTGGGCTGACTACTTATCCAACTCGACTCTGCTTATCCACGATCAGTGCGCAGTTTCCGTACATGATTCTTATTGCCGATAATCCGAATGACCATTGGCTCAGAACATCTGCAGACGGACTGACGACCAACAACCAAACGAACCTCGCAATCAAGGGTATCATCGCCATCGAAGCCATGTCAAAAATGAGCTCGGTTGTCAAAAAGACGGCCGATGCTAGCAAGTATTCTGTACGTGCGGATGGCCTAGATGCACTGCGGCGAAATTGATTCGTTTATAGAATACAGCCGCGAGCCTTTATAGTCAATGGAAAGGCATCGCATTGGATAGTGATGAACACCTGCTTGCAGCATACGGACAAGTGGGCTCATGGACATTGGGTTATAATCTATTTGCCGATGCATGGTTAGATACCAGCGTCGTCGAGTCATCCGTAGGTCTATCGGTTTCTTCCCTTGCTTGACACTCATTCGTTCCTAGGTCTTCAGTGGTCAAAGCAGTTTCATCGACAACGTCGCACTAACTTCGAGCTTCAGTAATTTTGGCATGCCAGTCGATAGCCTCAGCCCGGACTCAAGCGTCGCAGTATCAAGTCGGAAGCTTTTTACTTTTTAAAAATGTCTGAACTAATGTGTTTTTTTTAGGTTGGAACTTGTTTGTGGCCGCTATGACCTCGGACAAGGATCTACGCACGAATCTTATTTCGAGAGTTCACAACCGAGCGTCTTTGAACGTGAGCGCCGGTGTATTCCCGCTCAGCTACGACAGCACTCATGGATCAACCATCCTGGGAGTAGCAAGGTGAGCTCCTGGAATTTCATCCACAACGTACTAACTAAGATTTGTCTCGTTGCACTTTAGCCCCGCGCAGGGTGCGATGTATGCGCCATTAGCTCTCACGTTGGTTTATAGCAACCGCCTTTCCATTCAATGTTTGACCCACCATTTTCCCAGAGCTCCCGTCGTCCAAATAACAGCCAACGCTACGACGTCGTCGTCGTCAAAGGCAACCTCGCACACCGGCGCAATTGCCGGAGGAATTGCAGGTGGCGTTGCGGCTTTGATCCTCGTGGTTGGGACCATCGCCTTCGTACGGCGGCGACGGAGACAAGACGATTTTCGCAAATCCGATGGGTCATCCTTTTCGGGCACCGCTGTCGAGGCGCCGCAAATGACGGTGACGCCGTTTAACCCAACACTCACCGAGGTGGTACCGCTTGAACCAGGGTCCCAGATCTGGACTGCGAGCGACGGTCCGTCTTCAATGTCTACGCTCCCGCTATTGCAAAGTGCAGTACCCATCCCTGTAGGCCTGAGCAGTAAGGAACTTGCGCAGCTGCGCTCAGGAGCAATGCTTTCTCCACCCACCCACCTACGGTCATCCTCCAGTGGGTCCCAGCCCACTTACCCCCCAACTATCAGTGTCTCCGACGAGAATACGGTGACACCGACGCCGGAAACTCATAGGCTTCAGACAGAAGTGGAGTCTTTGCGGCGTGAGATGCAACAACTACGTGCAGAGAGATTCGAGGCGCCGCCGAGTTATGGCGAAGGTGGGGGCGTATAGCATTATTTGAATCACGTTGGGTTTTCTCGGACCCAAATTATATACCCCCGAGCATGTCTCGATACTTAGGGCCTGTCAGGCGCAGATTGGGTGAGACAATGTTTCGGCGGGTCTCCGTGTCCCACCCGGGAGACATTGGAGACGATTGAAGGTTGGGCAAGATGTTGGGGTCAGGGCCGCACGCTATATCAAGCCTACTGTAATGATAATATATATAGGATAGAAGGTGATAGATATATTTAGTCTTGTATTTGTCGTCAAAAGTATCTCTCTTCATTACAGTAGTAATGCTGCATGAACGTACTGTGCATAACACGAATCAGCTGCCAGTGGGAGGAGGTAAGCACGTGGTGCTCCAACGCGACAGTATCGGCAGACAGCGGTTCTAGGTGAAGGACCTTTCTTCTCTCACAGTTGAGTGTTGAGTACGTTGAGTGACCATGATCCGTGGGGCGGCAGCCTTCGACTTCGACACATCCGTACTGCGAACCTTATTTCATCCCCCAAGTATCCCGGAGAGAAAGTACCCCAAACTCCACGAGAAACGGCAAGAAGTGAAAACCGGGGAAGGATACGTAGATCTGGTCGCGCTAGGAGAGGACATCACCAAGAAATTCGCAGCTGGAGAAATAGAACTTGTAAGTTGTTGCTGAGGAGAGAACGGCGTGGTTTTTTGAAGCAGCATATCGGATCTCTTGTTCGGTCAGTCCTATCTTTTCTGTTCTCTTTGTTCTCACCCGCCATACCTATAATAATTCGGTGACATACCGGCGTCGTGTCTGGTAGTCTCGTCAGCATTGGTTCAGACCTTGGTCCTGAGAGCCGCCTTTCCAATCTACAGAAGGGTTCGGCCGGCGACGTGGATGAAGAATGACTGGATGACCCCCCAGCTTACATCGGAGGAACTTATCACTTCTGCCACCACGCTGGGAGTACTCTTCGGTAGCCTAGCCGCGGGAATGCTCTCAGACGCCGTCGGACGACGACCAGTACTCGGCATAGCAGATATCCGATGGTCGTCATAAATGTCGTCGCGATTACGTTCGAACAGGTAGTGGCATGCATAGATGCTGACTTCGCCCACGCTCGTGGGGGTTGGATGTAGATGATCGGACTCGGGACGGTACCCGCGGGCTTGCAGCTGATCTTCCTGTGAGAAGTCCCGGTGAAGGAATTGGAATGAAATTGAAACAATCAATTAGAGAATGAAAATCTTAGAATTAGTTTGATTCAACTCGGAAAGAATTTACTGCCATTCACTCGCATAGAATAGATCTGAACTGTGTATACTGTATGCTTTGAGCACACTTGCACAAGTCGATCCATGTACGTCAGACTGTTTCGACACCTATACTGTACTCCGACTCAGGAAAGTAGATGCGTGG